>OY804603.1:34493003-34622015 GCA_963680895.1 Fragum sueziense
AAAAGATATTTAGTGAACTATAATCGTGAAAATATAAGAAAAATCAAAGCGCTGAAAGCGCTGAAGGCCTTGAAGAATTTGAACACATGCAGATTATTGGTATGAGAAAGTTTAAATATTCTTTAACTTCAGCAATAATCAAAGCACTGAAAGAGCTGAAGGCCTGGAAAGTGTACGAAAAATAACAAGAGTAATATTTTAATATTTTATATTTTTTGAAGAAGTTTCGAACAAATTTGAACACATGCAGATTTTTGGTATAAAACAAAAGTAAAATGAACAGAAATCATTTGCATGGTATGAAACAAAAGTAAAATGAAGAGAAATCATCTGTACTGGATGGCCACTAGAATCATGGGGGGCAAATTATCAAGCATCAGGTAAGAAGGATTTCGATTGCAGATTTATCCATTTTATTTATTGCATGATCAATTCCTGTCCAAATTGTGTTAACAATAAATCTGCGACCAAAAGCGGTCTTAAGACCGTGAATAATTTGGGCCCTGCCCCCTGGTTAATAAATCATCGAAACACAATAGCATATTATCAGAACATTATATAAAAATAAGTGCATGTCGTTCTTTAAACCCTTTATCATTCCATTACCAAACGGCAAAATTTTAGACTTGTCCAAATTCAAAGATGTTGCAGACGACAATTTCAAGTAATTACTAAATATAATTTCTCATTTTTTCACAATGTTTGTCAAACCCATTATCTCTAGGGGAGTCAAAAACAGTCATTATGTGGGAATGGGTTAATAAATCTGTTATTATTTTGCTGCTGAAGCTAGAAGTTTTTGAAATTTCCCTTTATGGGCATTTTCTTTTGTTGAAAAAGACATGTTTTGGTTAAATTTCAATTTTAACATGAAAGTCAAAACATATAAGAGAACATGAAATATCATGGAAACACAATAGCAAATTATCTTGACATTATATAAAAGTATGCGAGCAAAACTAATTATATATACAAGAGGGCCATGATGGCCCTATATCGCTCACCTGAGTTTCCGATTCTACAGACAAGTATAGTCTGGTCTTGGATTGGATACAGTTTGGTAGGTCATTTATATAGACTAAGAAAAGATAAGAAAAGACATGGACAGAGCACTGAACCCTGAGGGACTCCTAAGAGAACGGGTAGAGTAGTTCCTGAGTGATCATCAATACCTACTCTTTGAGAACGATCCTTTTAGAAGGATTATATCCATCTTGAGATCAGTGGAAGGACACCCAGCTTATTCAATTTGGATATCTAATTGCTGTGATCATCCTTCTTCTTCTTCCGGTTTAGGTCAGGTTTCTTCATAGAATGTATATTTGACCTACGATGGGATGAGACAATCACCTCTTCCATTGGTTATGTACAGCTAAAAGTCTATACGGTACAGTTAAAACTATGTACATCCATCAACCGGTTACTTGCTACTGGGTAGGGCCGCAGCATGCTGTGGTAGGGCGACCCTGAGCCCCTGAGCGTAGAAGCATCTGAGACGGCTATAGGAAGGTGGTTCCAAATCAAATGCCTTACTAAAATCCATTTCAAGTATATATCCGCTTGTTGAACATTTTCAAGATTGTCGTATGCTTCTTGGGTAAGGCTAATCGATTGAGATTTACAGGTATGTTTTGCTCTGAAGCCATGCTGGTACTGGCTAAGTAGATTATTCTTATCAAAGTGGCCCATGATGTTTGTTATCAGGATGCGCGCCATAATTGTTGATGCTATGCAGGTTAAAGAGATTGGCCTATAGTTGCTGGCTTTATACTTTGGACAGCTTTTTATAGACGGGTGCTACTGTTTTACTTCTCTTATCTTTGGGGACAATACCTGATTCTAGAGAAAGATTGGAGATGACCTTGACAATAGATCAACTGTATATCTTGTAATATTTCTTTACACCTCTGGTAAAATATGTTTTTGGAAAACAATGCGGCATAATTAGAAAATGTACGTTCTGCTCAGTATCTTTTTTGTGCTGTATTGAGCACAATTTCCAAATTTATTAATGCCCATTATGTCGTCTGCATTAGCTTTGGAATTTGACAAGTCAAAAGTTTTTACATTTTGGAATGGGTGAGATAATGGTAAATTCCATATTTTATATCTTGTTCAAACAATCAAGATGAAGTAATTGATTGAATAACGATTTATTAAATGAAGTTAAATCATTGCCGACAAATCGTGATGTTATTTCTATATATCTTCACAATATATCATTTAGAACCTTATATCATGAATCTGCCTATTAAAACATAACTATCTAACACATACAAATACATAGATATATAAATAACACAGTTTTAAAACAGAATAAAGAATAACAAATCGTTACTATTACCTACGGTATTGGAAAACCAAATATTTCAAGTGTGTATCGGTAATCACTGACGCGTTCCGTGTGTTCCGGTAATTACTATGCGTTCCATGGTGTTCCGGTATTTCTATGGACCCAATAGTTCTTTCGCGGGGGAAAAACGAACATTTACGGACAATTTTGCAATGAACGAGTTTCTTTAAATATTAGAGGAACGTCGGGTACTTTCGGACAGTTAAGCGATCGTCAGCCATTATTTAGATAGGTGAAGACAAAAACTGTATCTTATGTCACAATCAGAAAATCCTAAGCCTTTTCCCCGGCATCGGTAATGAGAAGTATGTATTAAGCGTATAAAACCGGGTACCATAAGGAAAACAAAATGAGTCATCAACGACAGGTTATTTCGGACACATCGGGTCTGATCGGACAGGCCGATAATCGAGCTAGATTTATTTCAAATAATTATGTTTGCACTTTTACGTAATTAATTTGGAACAATCTAAAATTTTGTTTGGAAAGGTTTTAGGTAAGATAAAATACAAATGAACGATCTAAGATATTTATTTGCATCAAGTATTTCATAAAAAAAAATAAAAAATATACGCTGATGGTTGGATTTGAACGTCGGTTCCCCGAGTTCTGAGACTTCGATATTACCGCTCAACCACTGAACTTGCTGATCATAGTGTGACATAATTAATATATAAAATCATTTTTTGTCCGGTTAGACCCGACGTATCAGTTTTCCTTCGGGTCAGATCGGACACCATTTTATTTCCGAAAATAACTAATATTTCTATCATCGACAGGTAAAAACCTCTCGAAAACCTTTTAATCTTCTTTTTAAACCAGACTAAAAAAGATTTAATCGCAATAATACATCGTCATAATCTTGCGTCTGCAGGGTTTCTATATTAAGATATTGCTTACGAACCTCTACGGAAATTTTGATTCGGGGAAAACCCACTAAACGTTGAGTATTGGCGGCGAATGAATCAGAGCATAATATTATGTTGCAATCGATTTCTTGATTGTAAATATTTTACGATTTTAAATGCCTTTACTACTATCAACGTATGTATTTACTTCTTTTGTAATGTACATGGGTACAAAATCTGCATAAAGTAACTTAGATCTTATCCAGTTCCGATTTACTTTTCATCGCGCAAGAACACTATCTTTCTGCGTTCAACGTTTTCACAAGATAAATTCTGCACGCCCTGAGAAAAATGACATGCTAAATTTGGCCTCTTCAAGGCCAATTAGTATTTCATCAATCAATAAATTAATTAAGTACAGTATTCCATTTCAGTAAAATGCTGATTTCGATCTTTGGTCTCTGTAAATGAAAGTCTGGCGTCTTACCACTACGCTAGTTCTTTGTTCAATGATATCGTGCAGAAATAAAGTGAACATTTTTCACAGCGCAGGGTATGAACACGCAGAAACTGCCGAATACTCCGATGTATGCCGGAATACTTTTACGGAAAACGACGAGTCGAAATAAAGCGGTTTTAAATTATGTACATAAAAACTATATTATTGTAATTTGGATCTTCAATTTCGGTTGACTCATAAGTTCAGTGGTAGAGCGTCTGACTTGTGTTCCAGAGGTCCAAGGATCGAATCCCACGTTGGGCATTATGTTTTTCTTCAACTTTTTGTTTTAATACATTTTCTCAAACCAAACGATTCTATACTTAACAAAAGTGAAAACGCTACACCTACTTTGCTTGTCATATTTCCTCTATATACAACACGTAAACAATCAAATGAAAGTGTTTCGCATTGTTCATTGACTTGGTTGTGCCAAGCACTAAACGTTTTTTGGATCTTTATTACAGGGATGAAAAACGGACCCTTTTAATGTGACAGTCCGGTCCGTTTTTGAGGTGTACAATTTGAACGGAAATTTTACACAATTTAAACTTTCAGAAATTCAAGCACAAGAATGCAAACAGTGCCGGGCGGAAAAGAATGGTAGTCTGACAAGTTAACGATCAGGAAATGTAAAGAAGCTTAAATAACATTGTTTCAGCGTTTAAAAAATGATGTTTGAAAATCCGAATTTTCATTATGTTCCAAACCTTGAAAAGTTTACAATTGACCAAAAGCCGACTGTCAATCAAAAACATAGATTAGCCAATGGACGATCAGAAAAATGTCATGCCCCAATTGTTCTTCGTTTCACGTGTTATTGTATCGATTTATCGACTGACAATCAAAACAATCAACATGCCAATGGCAAAGAATTTTGTGCTAACAATAGACCGACCGACCGACCGACCGACCGACCGACCGACCGACCGACCGACCGACCGACCGACCGACCGACCGACCGACCGACCGACCGACCGACCGTGTTTGCTGATGTTGCAATTTTTTTATAGACAACTTGGGGACCTAGACCCATTTCTGCGCTTACCATCAATACAAATGGAGTCAGCAGGGTCAACGTCTTTTGGATTCCGGAGAAGCTGAGACCAACACGTTGTCATTATAAAATTAAGTTACAAGGGAAGAAAATAAATGATAAATCAGATTATGATAAAAAGCGAAAAGATATTTAGTGAACTATAATCGTGAAAATATAAGAAAAATTAGTATTTCATCAATCAATAAATTAATTAAGTACAGTATTCCATTTCAGTAAAATGCTGATTTCGATCTTTGGTCTCTGTAAATGAAAGTCTGGCGTCTTACCACTACGCTAGTTCTTTGTTCAATGATATCGTGCAGAAATAAAGTGAACATTTTTCACAGCGCAGGGTATGAACACGCAGAAACTGCCGAATACTCCGATGTATGCCGGAATACTTTTACGGAAAACGATGAGTCGAAATAAAGCGGTTTTAAATTATGTACATAAAAACTATATTATTGTAATTTGGATCTTCAATTTCGGTTGACTCATAAGTTCAGTGGTAGAGCGTCTGACTTGTGTTCCAGAGGTCCAAGGATCGAATCCCACGTTGGGCATTATGTTTTTCTTCAACTTTTTGTTTTAATACATTTTCTCAAACCAAACGATTCTATACTTAACAAAAGTGAAAACGCTACACCTACTTTGCTTGCCATATTTCCTCTATATACAACACGTAAACAATCAAATGAAAGTGTTTCGCATTGTTCATTGACTTGGTTGTGCCAAGCACTAAACGTTTTGTGGATCTTTATTACAGGGATGAAAAACGGACCCTTTTAATGTGACAGTCCGGTCCGTTTTTGAGGTGTACAATTTGAACGGAAATTTTACACAATTTAAACTTTCAGAAATTCAAGCACAAGAATGCAAACAGTGCCGGGCGGAAAAGAATGGTAGTTTGACAAGTTAACGATCAGGAAATGTAAAGAAGCTTAAATAACATTGTTTCAGCGTTTAAAAAATGATGTTTGAAAATCCGAATTTTCATTATGTTCCAAACATTGAAAAGTTTACAATTGACCAAACGCCGACTGTCAATCAAAAACATAGATTAGCCAATGGACGATCAGAAAAATGTCATGCCCCAATTGTTCTTCGTTTCACGTGTTATTGTATCGATTTATCGACTGACAATCAAAACAATCAACATGCCAATGGCAAAGAATTTTGTGCTAACAATAGACTAGGTTTACCGTTATGTTTCTATAACCGTCGTTGTTGTTATAAAATCTCGTAACTACGGCTTAAAGCAAGTCATAGTTACGTGATTTTATAACAACACCTACGAAATACTTTTTTGTTTTTCCGAATTTACGTTGCGATTAACTGGATAAAATCGTTCCCTATTAACGATCACATCCCCATTGTTTGTCTTAAACTCTATGTTGGGCGGAGCGATCTGTCGATTGGCGTTTGGTCAATTAAATCTGCATGGGAAATTTAAATCGCTATTGAATGGACATCTAGGAACAATTCTTGTCGAAAAAAGGGTTCACTGTAAGGACTGCTTGATTTTGCAAAACAAGAGGGCCATGATGGCCCTGTATCGCTCCACTGGCTTTCAGACTTTAAGACTACGAATTTCTTCAAGGAATACAATAGAGGTCTATCTAAAAAAAATCATACTACACAGAATGAAATCCAATAAGTGATTATGGAAGAGAAATGTTTTTAAAATTTTCTTTAAATTACACTATGTTTCATATAGCGAAAAATAAGCCTAGCCCACAGCGGCCAAGTTTTTCATCCGATCATGAAAGATTTTGGAAGAGATTCATGCAATGAAGATTCCAGTGAAGTTTGGTTGAAATTGGTCCAGTAGTTTTGGAGAAGAAGATTGTTTAACGATTTTTCGAAAATTTAATTCAATTAATTGAAATTTAAGTTCTACACAGATTTTTTCAGGGAATTTGGAAGAGATTCATGCAAGGAAGATTCGTGTGAACTTTGGTTAAAATTGGTCCAGTAGTTTTGGAAAAGAAGATTTTTCAAAAATTTAGTTAAATAAAATTAATTAAAATTCAAGTTTTGCATGTTTCTTTTTTTTCTTTTTTTTTCAAGGAATTTGGAAGGGATTCATGCAAGGAAGATTTCTATGAAGTTTGGTTGAAATTGGTCCAGCAGTTTTGGAGGAGAACATTTTTTTCAAGATTTTTTCGAAATTTTAATTCAATTAATTCAATTAAAATTTAAGTTCTACACAGAAGTTATTTTCTAAAGGAATTAAGAAAAAATTCGCACAAGGAAGATTCCTGTGAAGTTTGGTAGAAATTGGTCCAGTAGTTTTGGAGGAGAAGATTTTTTTAAAGATTTTTTGAAAATTTAATATAATTAAATTAATTAAAATTTTAGCTCTACACAGAATTTATTTATTTTGAAGGAATTAAGAAGAGATTCATGCAGGGAAGATTTCTATGATGTTTGGTTGAGATTGGTCAAGTAGTTTTGGAGAAGAAAACTTTTAATGATTTTTCGAAAATTTAAATCAATTAAATTAATAAAAATTCAAGTTCTGCACGGATTTTATTCTTTTGAAGGAATTTGGTATATATTCATGCAAGGAAGAGTCCTGTGAAGTTTGGTTGAAATTGGTCCAGTAGTTTTGGAGAAGAAGATGTTTGGAAAATTGTTTACGCACGCATGGACGGACGCACGCACGCACGCACGGACGCACGACGGACACAGGGCCATGACATAAGCCCCGCTGGCCTACGGCCAGTGGAGCTTAAAAACAATCTAAAACCGTGATGAATTTGTGAATACCAAACATTTTAGATTCCCTATTTGTTTATGTCAAAGGGAGGTAATTCGCAAAATTGACAGATTAGACCTTGATTTTAGAGCTTGCCACAAGAGAAAAGTGAGATTTTAAGTGTTTTTTAGGCAACCGGGATTTGCCCAATTCCGAAAAAATAATGAAGCGTTTTCTGCGCATGCGCATATGCGGCTTAAGATGAAATTAGCTCTGAACGCATTAAGGGCTGTAACTCTGACATTAAAGGAGACAAGGCAGTGAAATTTCGACAAAACGTTTGCTGAAAGCCTGGGAAATAACTTCAAAATATATTTCATGCTATTAGTTCGATACTTTTCCAGAAATCAGTAATCTCGAAGTGTAGTGTTTTCACTTTTGTTCGGTATAGAAATCGCTAAGATGCAATAAAAACATAGTTTGTAATTGTGTTTTTATCATGTATTTGCCATATCTAGAATGAAAAATGTAAAAAAGGGGGTATGACTAAAATATGTACCTCTCTTGGGATTCGAACCACGGACCTTAAAAACATAGGTATGACGCTCCACTACTGAGCTAATCGGACTTCTGGTTATGTTAGAAACCAAATTGCCTTGATGTAGTATTCATGTACATAATTTAAAACCGTTTTATTTCGGGTTACGGTTGGGTTCATATAAACTTTTCTTGCTAGTGTTAAAGCTGGAGGGTAACAGATGGTCTAATTGCAAAAAATGATTTTTTTTTGAAAAAAATATGCAAAACTTTTGTGTTGGCCACCTCAGAATGGTTAATAATATGCGATTCAGACAGAGATTGAGCCAAAATTATAAGAGAGATAGCCGAATTTAGGGAGAATCAAAACCCAAATTCAACTCCGTCACAGATGCGGTTGAATTTATTTTTTAACTGTCACGCATGCGCATACAGTGCGGACCAAGATTCAAACGAGATTCATGCTTGAATTTCAATATGACGTCATCATGTATGTTGTGACGTCATTTAAGAAAGTCGCAGGTCCTACTGTTTTTGACCTACTTTCGACATCGCTTCATGAATTTGGTATCAAATTGCAAAAAAATGAGTCGTTACTTCCATACAGGGTGTCCCAAAAAAAACGGAATCCATTTTTGAAAGCGCATTTCTCACGTATCAAGTAATATTTCTCCACCAAATTTACATATGCAACAGAAACGACAGTTTTCTATTAGCAGGTAAAATTTGGTTGAAAAATAACGATTAGTTTTGAAAATATTGGCATTCAAATGAATATACCCGGAAAACCGTTTTAACACGATATCGATCTTTTCGTTTTGCAGCGCGCGCCTACACTCATTGAATAAATTGATGCTATACAATTGGTTAATATATTCAATACAATACATAAGTGATTTTGAAACATTGTTCTCACAATATTGCATTTTCATCTCATCTTTTTTTGCTAATAACTAAACTGTGAAAGAAGAGCTGTGATGTAACTAAAATGAAAGCAAACAAAATATCCAAATATACTCGGCAAAACTGCTAACGCATCACTCAGATCTTTGTTAATATTGAACGAATCTACAGAACGAATCTACAGAAGGCGTTCAAAATTTGCACATGCTGACTACCACCATTTGATAAGAGGTCTATGAAATTTCATAGTAAATGCTACAGTATCTTGTGAAATATTGAACTTTTAATAAGGACACCCTTAATTCTAAAATTCATATAGTCTGAAATTTGATTAAAATGGAAAATTCAGGCATAACTTTCAAACCTTCTGCATTGGCTGAAAGAGTTTCTGTTTATAAAAGTTACCCTTCCTTAAATAAACCGACGGCTATAACACTTTTATGGGCGCGTAATGTATTCCCACAGAACCATTGTTACATCACTAGTGTCGTTGGTGTCCTTGATGGCGTCGACGGCGACGTAGGTTACGTAGACAAAAACGTATCGGTCTATATCTTATGAACTGTATAAGATGCAGTCTTGATATTTCACACATAGACAGGTCCCACCAAGACCTTCACCTGAGACTATAAAACTTGGCCTTGTGACCTTGACCTTGTAAAATTGACATTTTCTTTCAAAAAGGTGCGCCTATACGAGCTACGTTGTCCCCGAACAGCCCTTCTTATGTTAGATGGAAAATTAATTTTTTCAGACTTTAATTTCACAATAAACCAGCTTTCAAAATCAATTAAAACAAAACAGATTGAAAAAGATCACAAGTTACACGAGCCAAAAAACTGTTATGTTCCCCCCTTTGGTACGACGCGGTCACATAAGAGAGAAAACTTAAAAATAGTTTAATGAATGAGTGCAGAAACTTGTGGGATAGACACGTGCCACAGTATAAATCTAAATCTTTGACAGTAAAGAAGTTATGCATTTTTTAAAAGTGATGCGTTAGCTCTTTTGCTGAGTATATTTTATTTCTAACCAACATGCCGGTCACCGCTCAATTGAAAGGTATTACGGGTTTCATTTGACCTGACACTGACCTTTATGCAAAACATGTTCATATATGACAAATAATACTAAATTCGCAAAAAAGAATTAAATC
This sequence comes from Fragum sueziense, assembly GCA_963680895.1. Taxonomy (NCBI): domain Eukaryota; kingdom Metazoa; phylum Mollusca; class Bivalvia; order Cardiida; family Cardiidae; genus Fragum; species Fragum sueziense. Next base: position 34,503,040 of record OY804603.1, read on the forward strand.
ATGATCCACAGAAATGTACACTGTGCAAGAAAATTATGACTGGACTAATTTTTGGAAACATATCAAACTTGTAATTTATGCAAATAAAAGATAAAATTGCGCCATGTGAAATGAATCACATAATAATTTAAAATTAATTCAAACAACCACCCTATGGACTCAATTTGAACGTACAGCACGTGTACATATTAAATTTTAAGAAAATCGGTACATACATGTACAACGGTACAGAATTCAACAGCTGACCATTAGTGCGCTTTCACGAACAAACAACACGAAAAAATCAATATCTTGTCAGATCGGTTTATTAGTGTCATTATTAATTTGCTTATAACTTTAAAACCGATGCATATTTGTAAGTGAAATTTGGAACACAAATGCAAAAATTATGTATCTTTAGTACTGAAAATTCAAAAATTAGATTCTTTGATTACGCTTTAAAATATTTGACTTTGAATTAGGGTTCCGTTTTTTGGGGGGACACTCTGTAGTTTGTCGTAATCATTTAACCAGGTCATATAAAGCTTAAAAAGTGTACATTTCGTTTGTTTTTGACAAATTTTGGGCCCAAATCTGGGAAATAGTAGCTTTAAAAATATACCGAAAACTATCTACTCTACTTATGACCCTTCACTGCTCACAAAATTAATGAATTTAGTTCTTTGCATTTGTACAAATATTGCCCCACTGGGTGCCGCCATTGTTAGTGTATGCCCGACCCAATAACGCAGTATTTTAGGGGCAGGTATACCAGACTAGACACATATATGCAACATGGATGTTGACCAGACTGCATGTAGGTGCAGGTTGATCTTAATCCATGTTTAACTCAAATGCCCTGAGGGTCCTTTTTCAAGTTGTTCACTCATATATCCATGTACATTTATTATAATTATAGCTTTAGTTATCCAAGATAATAAGGCTTGGGAAGCTAATAATCCGCGATTTTTACTTTTGTCAAAATATTTCTGAACAATATATTGCACACTGGTCACGTCTTCATCAATATATTCTTTTCATGCAGTACTTCTTCAAAACTTTCTCAAAACGCGAAAATCAAACAATGGTCGTATCCAGGTCTTGGAGTCGAAAGGGTTGGACCAAAGTCATAAATAATGAAATACGGATTCATTGAACCATTTTTTACATCATAAAATAAATCACTTTAAAAAGTATTGAAATATTTATATAACCAAAATGCATGACCGCTCCATTAATATGTTGTTTTCATACCTTCCCAAACGTGAAAGAGAGACCCAACAGGGCATAGATCTCTCCACCGGCTTGCTTTACTTAAATTTACTAAAATAGACCTTGTTTTGACGTCCAAATTTGAAAAGGTTGAGGAAGCATTGAGTCAAAAGAATAAACTGTTGATAACCAACATCTTCTTCTGTCTCGATATATTTTGTGTATATTGTACATATTTTATACCTCTATTTAAATATAGTATGTTGTCTAAGCAGCTTTCAATTTAGACCACCTTGAAATTGTGGTTCTGGAAAAGAGTTAAGAGTATCCCAAATAGTTAAAGAGTATCTCGTAATTTCTCTAAGTCTGATAGTGTCCTTCTTTGCTAACGTTTTCTGACAAATCCCCACCGTGTATTGGCCAATCTATTTTGAAATGTTCAGAAGAGATGAATACTATAGTCATAATGGAGATTGTGTATCATGGAATGGACGACAACTACGGCCAATTAAATTAGCCACATTTCAGGTAAGAAATTGTATAATAACTTTCTTATTTCTATTTCAATTTTCAAGAGGTTTAATGCATGTACCCCGCCTTACTGAGATCGTTATCTAGAGCATGATCTGTCTTGGACGGTGCCAAAATGACCTTACTTTACTCTCAGTTGAGAAATAGCACTATGACTCACACCGAAATGTTAAGCCACCTCTTTGACCATCACAAAACCCGTGAGTATGCCGGTAGTCTTTTTTCTGTTGGTCTAATGTTAGACCTGTGCAACGTCCCGGTCGAATCTTCTAGCATTTTTTGTGATTTCTTTATTAATGTTTATCATTATACGAGGGGTGTTACGACGGTAATGTTATTTGCGCAATATTTCGCAGACACTGTGATGAATCAGCTTAAATCTACCTCGTAGTGATAGCTGACATCTGAAGCATGGTACCTGTTAGTTTCTTGCTCGTAAGTTCATCGGACTTGATGATGTGTACACTCGTTACACTCTATACAAAAATGATTGGCAAGAGAGCTAGAAACGTAATTGAAATTAGGGCCTATATCAAAAGTAAGTCTCTTTTTCTCTTAAAGCCGGTAGATATTCACCGTAAGGTGTGTAATATCTATGGGGATAGTCAAATGTCATATATGTCTATTTGTATGTGTGTTGCTTGATTTAAATCGGAACACCAGCAGCTGAAAGATGTTACTTTCACAGGTCGCCCTGCAGCAACAGTAACAATGCTTAACATTGAGCGAATTCGAAAAAAAAAACATTGAAAAAGATGTAAGGTACACTGTCAGGCAGTTAGCTAAAATGAAAAGCTTATATTTAGCACATAGTCATTGTTTCTTAAAGAATAACCTTAAGCTGGGCAAGATTAATGCCAGATGGATATATCTCAATTACTAACTGACGGCGCCGAAAGAGCTCCCGGGTTCACATGGCGAAATCCTTATTGAAGAAATACATAAAACACAAAAGTTATTTGAAAATGTCCTCAAAGGTGGTGAAACACTTTTCAAACCCAAAAGTAAATGTTCAAATCGAATCTGGACAACCAAAACACCTGGCGCCTATGCATTGCTAAAATAATACGCACCTTGAGGAGGGTTTTGTATGTCATTTTTTTATAACAAGTATTCAACCATGCAATTCCCTAATCCGAAAGGCAAAACGGTCACGTCGAAGTATCATAGAGACGTTTTACTTTGAAATTTTTAGAAAGTCTTTCAACAGCGCCGTCCAAAAAGGTTTGAAGTACCCCAGGATCTTGCATAACAATGCACCATTGCACAAGGCACGTATTGTAGCGGATTTTTTTAAGGCGGAAAAATGTCACTGTCCTCCCCCCAACTTGCATTTTCAGCTGACTTAGCCCCCTGTGACGTTTTAGTGTTCCCAAAACCCAAATCATACCCGTTTGGAAAACAATATAAATCGAGAAATGCATTTGGCTCTGCCATTTACCAGTATCTTATGAGTATACCAATTCGGGAGTGCGAGAACTATTTTCAAAAGTGGAACGTTCAGTTGAAACGATGCATAGGTGCAGAGGGAGAGCACCTCGAAGGACAGAGCAAAGTAAAATTATCATAATTACTTCTATCAAGGAGAAATAATCAAAATAATATTAATTTCGGAATACCCCTCGTACATGTACTGGGATAGGTATTGTCGATAAAAACTACAAATGCATTTGTGTGTTCGTACAATCTCCGAGCAGAGTTGTCGTTCGTTACTCTCACATACATCTCTGCAATGGCCTGGGCGTATGAATGACAAGAATCTTGTCAAACCGAGGAAAACGTGTATTATTACTGTTTAACTGTTTCATGTGTAACATAATAAAGTAGACAAAGAAATGATGATTCTGGTTACATTTGAAAGGCACTATAACTGATGAAATAACCCATATACAATGGAACTATTTTCTCAAGCCTCCTTACCAATGGAAGGAATTTTGTGCTAAAGATAGACTAGGTTTAATGTTTTGTTTTGACAAATCGTCGGTGTTGTTATATATTATCGTATCTACGGCTTGAATCAAGTCGTAGTTGCGAGATTTTATAACAACACTTACGAAATACTATTGTTTGTCCGAAATACGTCACGGTTAGCTGGATAAAATCGTTCCCTATCAGAATGAAATGTACAGAAAATTTGAATGAATGACATCAATCTAAAAAAATTAAATCATTTTCGTTGGAAAATGATATTAAATTTTAAGCAACGTAAAGTATGACATATTTTGGACTTTGGAAAAGAAAAATTATTTGTTATTGCCGTTTTGATGTGATAGAAAGTGACGTAATCTAGCAGATGATGACGCAATACTCTCTGAGGCAACTACAGAGGTGAATGTAATGAATGAACCGTGTGCAAGAGAGTGGTGCTCGTACTGACGTTATTTTAGGACAATTACGTCACTTATTCTTTGGAAGGGAGAAACGCGTGAGCTAAATGCGTCATCAGTCAATTAGCTTTTCACATTGACAAATAAATGCTATCATGAATTCTTTACAGTTGTGTTGCCAAAACATTTTGGCCGGAAAAAATGTTATTTTTTTTCCTCAGTATAGTAAAAACTATGTATCAAATAGTGGCGCAGCGCATTGAATATTTACATCGCGTAGAATCTAGTACTATAACAGACTCGATCTGGCGATTCATTGGAGATGGGGCGTGGCTATGTAAAGACGTCACATGCACTAGTCGACAGTCTGTTTATGCGAAATATAGTCACAAAATTTTAAAATACACTGCAATTTCATTTGTCCAAAAAAGAGATCGAACACTATTAAAGTCCATTAGTGTATAACCCTTTCCCAAACAAGACCTGGTTTTGACGTCCCTAATTGAAAAGCTTGGGAAAGCATTGAAACAAAAGAAGAAACTGCTGATAACCAGCAGTTTCTCCTTTTGTCTCAATATTTTCTGTACCATATTTTACACAAATCCTATCTTTAATAACATTCATTCTGTCATTTGTGGCAGTTTTTGAAATGGATCACCGTAAATTTTTGTCGTTTGGGAAAGGGATAATACTACAAGCGTGTGACAGGCTATTTACGACCCCCTGGATGCTCGTTATCCAGACATGGTTTATTTCATCTATTGCCAGAGTCTCAAAGGATAAAATGATAAAACTTTTTTGTGTCATAAAACATTAAAATGGCAGCAACTCAACGATCCAATTTGTCACTCGTGTCATTAAACTAACAAATGGTCTTTAACGACGCATTATTACTAATATATTGTATATAAATCTTAACCATTTACCAAAACAATGAAACTGTATTGTCACCCATTTTGAAGGATGTTGCAGAGGAAAGAAAATTGATACTGATACATATAGCATTCATGTACAATTAGCAGAGAAGATATTGAAACAAACGAAAGAAATCTGATTATAAAGCATTTTTGTTTCGCCTCAATATTTTCTCAAACCAATTTTGTAAGGTACGTCAAAACCAGATCTGGGAAAGGGTTAAGCTACATTTACGATCGTTTAGAAAACAAGCATTATTAATCTTCTTGAACATCATGATAGAAATGGCATTTTTGAAACCATATTTTCGAATATGTTAACATTTTGACCAAACTGTCACATTGTGGGCTGGTACAAAATCAAATATTTTACATACAAGAGCGTAATTGTTGTTTTACGAAATATTGTTTTATATCATGGAAAACGTTAAAATAAGAAGAATATTCTTGTTTTCCTATTTTCAATGTTATGCAAAACGTTTCATCTAGTGAACACCTAGACAGAATATTCTTTGGGAAAGCTTTAAAGTATACAGCACGAAAAAAATTGTTAATTTTAAGTAGTCATATTGCTCGAACAAGATAAAAGGGACAAATGCATAATTGTAAAACGTAAATTTCGAACGACAAGAAGCTGAAAGGAGCTTACGTCTAATATAATTGTCTATGTCTAAGTCTATACATAATCAAATTATCTGTTTCGATCAATGCTATTTTGTACTAATTTCGATATCTTTATGTCACGTTTGGAATAAAAACATAAACAGCAATGATTGGAAAAATGGTGGTGAGTTTTACGATGTTTGTATTTCTGAATGTTTACCTTATCCATTCAGACTTGTGTGGAAGTGAAAAAGTGCCCGGCGTTTTCTTAAACACAAAAATTGAAGATGCGTTTCTAATCAGGACAGTTTTGAAAGGAACATTTGCCAGTTGTGCGGACACATGTGTATTTATGACCGACTGTCTGTCCGTCAGTTACAACAGGATCACAACAACATGTAGGATGTTTAACTCAAGTTCAACAGCAGCAGCACCGGCTGACATTGTACAAGAGAATCATACGGTACTGATAGACGCTGTAAACTGGCCTAGGGTGAGTGGAAATTATATTGTATCTTTTCTGATTTAATCCATTACCAGACGACAAAATTTTGGACTGTTCCAATTTGAAAACTGTTGCAGACGACATTTTCAAGTTGGTGAAAATTTTACAAATTTGCACTTTTTTGGGTTAGAAAACATTGTGGAAATGAAGAAATTGCTTGTCACAAGCAGTTCCTTCTTTTTTTTCATGATTTTTACACAAGCAAGGGGGTCAGAAGGCTTGACTGTGCAGTAATGGGTTAAACATGATCTTTACACATAAGATCTAACACGCCCTTCTCAATAATAAGGAACATGTCTATCATAATGTACTATCAGACAGAAGTGTTGGCACACCAATTTGTTAAGTTGCCTTTATTGTGGTGTTCTGATTTGTTAGACCTTATGACAAAGCAACCCAGTACTAACATGTTGTTTTTATCTAAAGGAGGACAAGTCGTGCCTGTCAATCAGAACATTAATTAATTACTAACTCAAACTTGATATAATTTCTATTTAAATTCTTTGATCGCTTATATCAATTCACCTCAAAAGATTTTCATAGATATTATGAATAGATTAAGGTATTCCGTCCATCACTAGTCACTTTTTTAAACATTTCATGCAACTTCGGGCGTGATCCTTGGCAACGAAAATCGTTGATACTATACCCTCGTCAGTTTCCAGGCATCATCCGTGACAACAAAACTTGACAAATTACTATCACGGTGGATAATCACATGACTAAGAATGCCAGAAAATCTTCAATATTTTTATTAATACTTGAACCATTTGAATTCGGTTTGAAGCAGAGAACGTGGAAAAATGTCATAAATAAGCTGAACGTTGTAGATTTTTGAAAGATCAACTGATATAAAAGTTATTGAAGATAAACCAAAATTTTGGTTTATCTTCAATAACTTTTTTATCAGTTAATGTTTCAAAATCACATTTCATCCATCTAATGCGTGACGTCTGTCCAACTTCTCTACTTCAAACCGAATTCAAATCGGTCCCGTATTAACAAAGTTATTGAAGATTTTCTGAAATTGCTGTATCACGTGACTATCCACTGTGACTATTGTCATGGATGACGCCTGAAGTTGCACGAAATATTTGATATCTAATCAATATGTAATGTTGGATGGAAAGTCTTTACCCATTACCACACAACAAAATTTTAGACTGGTCCAAATTCAAAGACATTGCAGACGACAATTTCAAATCAATGATTTTTAAACATTTTTGGTCATTTTGTGTAGGAAAAATTGTGGGAAATGAAGAAATTGCTTGTCACAAGCAATTTCTTCATTTTCCACAATGTTTTCCAAAGCCATTAACCTGTATGGAGTCAAAAAGAGTCACTGTGTGGTAATGGGTTAATATACAATGCATTTTGTTACATATTTAGTCTCGAACCGGCGAATGTTGGCAGAAACCATGTCCATCGGGAATGAAATGTACACCGACTTTAGATTCATTTACTTGTCAGATAGGTACGTGTTTCTTTTCCTCACTTAATCTACCTATAGACCTTTTACGATATTATGAACTATGTATTAAACAGTATATTTAAAAATTCAATTACAACAACGAAGCAGAAGCCTCTTATGTCAAAATTTGATTTTTTTTTCTTAAATATTCCAAGTACTACATAATAGAATTTGATAAAACTCCCTCAATGTATTTATCCATATGTCCTGGTAATAATTCAAGACGAAAATTTATAGCATTTATCATGTACACATGAATAAAATGACGCAAAACAGTAGTAAGGTCATTTACAACTGTCTTGAGAGAAGTAGTTTCACTTAACAAATATGCTCTAGCAGTCGAAAAATGGTGTATAGTAAAGACATATCATATTGTCGAAAATGCGGTAGCGACACATATATGGTGCGAAACAGTAACTGTAACGACCGAATGTTGCAAATAAGTTGAACATTGTCCCTTAACCATTTCCCAAACAAGACCTGGTTTTGACGTCTCTTTTAGAAAAGGCTTGGGAAAACATTGAAACAAAAGAAGAAACTGCTGATAACCAGCAGTTTCTCCTTTTGTCTCAATATTTTCCGTGACATATTTGACACTTATCATATCTTTTATAACATCCATTTCGTCATTTGTGGTAGTTTTTGAAGTGGATCACCCTAACATTTTGTCGTTTGGGAAAGGGTTAAATTTGTTTACAGAAGGAGACGTTGGTTGTCGGCCTTATGTACCTCCGCAGCATGGTTCAGTCATGAATAAATATGGGTACCCTATAAACAATACGGAACAGTTGTACCCAGTTGGTTACCGTCTGCTACTCAGCTGTGTTGGTAATTACGTCACCAGCATTGCCGACCCGTCTATACTTTGGGTGATCGTTTGTCGAGATAATTTGGAGTGGAGTTGGCGGACAGATGATTACACGTGCTACACAGGTGAGATGATCCTTATTTGTATAGCGTTATTTGATTTCTTTGAATGATCCATTGCCTTGACAACTTGATTTGCAGTTGGCAGTACTCATTAACCTTCCCCAAACAAGTCCTTGCAGTTTTAAAATTCCCACTTTCCAAACTTGATGCAACATTTTACAGTCTCAGCAATATTGATATAAAGGGAGTAGTGATTGAATTTCACAAAAAAGGTTTCATTTTGCACAACTCGAAGAACGCACTCTATGCCTGACAAGCATACAGGAAGCACACAGCCAACATAAAGAAGCGGTTTTGTATTTGGAAACATGTCTTCGTTGATGCTTTTTCTGGTAAGGTTTTTGTCATGCCATTTTCATTGCAAAAATGTATAAGTACGAGCGTATCAATTAATTTGAATTGGAGTTATGGAATTGTGCACATTCTTAAGATTAAAAATTAGTAAGCAAAACTCATTGAAATGCATTTGAATTTGCATATAGTTTTTGAAAGCCAAAGTTTGAAAATCATCATATTTGTTAGCATCATATTTGTAAGGGGGGTGGGGGGGCGGCGAATTCAAGGGGGCGGAGTCCGGACCCCTGACACCCCACCCCCACCCCCTAGATCCGCCCATGCAGTTGATACAAAATGGACGTTAAGAAGGACAGGAATATTAAGACAAAGGAGAAAATGATTGTAATCAGGATTTTCTTCTTTTGCATCGATAATCTTCGGTGATTTTCACTAAAACGGATATTACTTCTTGGTCCTGTTTCAATACCATATTTATTTAGACACGTTACTAGATCTACCTCGATTTGTGTTGATATGTCTTTGGCGATCAATTACATTGACAACTCGGATTGTCTCTTTACAAGTTTCTATGTGAGTCTCTATGTATGTTTTTGTGCGTATCTTTGCATCAGTCTGTGTTTCTCTCTGTGTGTCTCTTTATGAGATTATGTGTTAGTCTCTCTGTGGTCTTTGTGTGTCACTGTGTCTCTCTGTGAGTCTCTTTGTGAGTCTATGTGTCTTTGTAACCTTTAATGTTTTTGCATCCTTTGGCATTTAACATACCGAAACGGATTCTTCATTTGTTTAGTATTTGACATATTACAGTCGCCGAAGTGTGTAGATACGAAGTGCTTGAAAGCTTTTATCCATCTCGTGCACAAATATCAGTGACGTCATCAATTTTGGGCTGGAATTCCAGTGATGCCCTGATTGAATCGGGCGATGGTTGGATAGCTGAGACGCATGATGCTCAACAATATTTACAGGTATGCAAAAATAATAATGTCGTGAAAAAGGCACGATTATAAGGATGAAATGAAAATTTGAAGATTGGTTGAATGTTGGTTTGCGCCATTTTAACAACAACAGTCATAGTATCATCGTAACGGCTGGAGAGACTAATCTGGTATTCCTATCATTCCCTTCACCAGTAGGGACCACCATGATATCCTATAGTTTCTTTAAACATTCAAGATAAATGCTTTCGCTTGAATGTTTGTAGAAACCATGTGAATCGGAGCAAAATGAGTTTTAATCGGGGATATCCCTCTCAAAGGCACGCACGGTGCACTTTATGTCGTCAAATTTATATTATGCTAGTAATGTCAGGAATACATGGTGACGTGGTGCGCCAACCGTTGCATTATGACTAGAAAATGGTTGATGTAGTGCCAAACCCCATTCAAATTCAATCAAATTGTACAGAAAATTTGCCCCAACCTCGGTTAAAAATTAGGTACTCCGATCTGGTAATGATTCTTATAGGCCTTATACTAACTCCCACTTTAAAACTAGGCAGCGCAACTACCTCAGGTCATTGATGTAGAGCAACCTTTGCATTGACGCATTTACAATGATTTGTATTTAAACTTTGAATTCAAAATTTGTTCTAGACACAACTGATGCTTACACAAGGTAGCCCAGCTAGATCACAGACTAAGTACTACATTCAATGTGATGATTGACCAAATTACTTAAATGCACAGAAATACCAAAGAACACAGTCAGTCAATGTCTAAACATGACCATTAAAAGGGGTTGTAAAGTAGACTCAATTTGGGATGAAACATTTCATTCAATGAAATTAATGCTTAAAAACTTTAAGCAATTAATTGACAATGCAAAAAAAAGCTTATTGCCTAGGCATTTACCCTATTGCTTGATTTTACTTATTGCCGCTAACATATGTTAGGCAATAGACCAAATTTGGGGTGAAACATGTCAGGCAATAAGCTTAATGCCTGAAATTTTTAGACAATAACTAATTGACTTGGCAATAGGTTATTGCCTAGGCATTAAGCTTATTGCCTGATTTTACTTATTGCCGCTAACATATAATTATAAGCTGAGAAATTAAACACAATTGCATTGAATCGGACAATTTTTCCGTGTGAACGCTTCCCAAAAGTCACGTGGGTTACCCACCGTTTATACATATCTTCATCAAACTCTTGTTGGTTTTAATAAACTCTTTTAGCATGCCTGTAGCCCTCACTGTTCTTATTCGTGTCAACTGAAATTGGCAAGGTCACCCGTAAGCTATGGATTTTTTTTAAAAAATAAGAATATCCACGTCGAATCTCTATTCTCACGGCTAATGAAAATGGTGTAGTAATGATGGTTGGAATTATTTCGTTTCTTTAGTTAGTGACAGAATTGTCAATGTATTGCATGGGCGTGCATAATGACCGAGAAGAAATTAATTTGACATGCATGCATTTCATATATTTGTGTTTTTTAAGTTCGATAAATATTGTACCAACTATGGTTTTGCGATTTAATTCCTTTTCTTGTCTCGTATCTGTGTAAACATATCGAGAGCTCAGTGCAAAACTATTGTAACTACATATTTTTCAGGTTTTCACTTTTTTGCATTTTCTGAATCTTTAGGAAGTAATACATTATGTGTTCTAGTACAAGGTTTCAATTATGTATACTTAAAAAGATATTTAGATTTTTAAAAACATTTTTCCTCTTAAAAGCTACTATTTCCCAGATTTGGACCCAAAAATTGTCAAATACAAACGAAATGTACACTTTTTAAGCTTTATATGACCTGATTAAATGATTACGAGAAACTATTGAAGCAACGACTCATTTTTTCGCAATTTGATACCAAATTCATGAAGCGATGTCGAAAGTAGGTCAAAACAGTAGGACATGCGACTTTCTTAAATGACGTCACAACATACATGATGACGTCATATTGAAATTTAAGTATGAATCTCGTTTGAATCATGGTCCGCGCTGTATGCGCATGCGCAACAATTTGAAAATAATTCTAACCCCATCAGTGATGGGGTTGAATTTAGGCTTGGATTCTCCCTAAATTCAGCTATCTGTCTTGTAATTTCGGCTCATTCTCTGTCTGAATCGCATATTATTAACCATCCCGAGGTGGTCAACACAAAAGTTTTGCATATTTTTTCAAAAAAAATCATTTTTTGCAATTAGACCATCTGTTACCGTCGCCCTTTAACTTTTCGAAAATCAATAAGTTTTTCCCTCTCCTGTAAAATTTTACAAAAGGTAGTTACAATAGTTTTGCACCAAACCCTCGATATTAATTACATGTACGTATACAGTATTCATTTTATAATTTCAGATCCAGTTTGATAAGCCGTATTGGATCGGTGGATTAAAAACAAAAGGTGGACTGATAAGTAACAGCGATAGTCACTGGGTCACAGCTTATAAAGTGTCATATAGTGAAGACTGTACCACATATGATTTTGTAATGCTCGACGACGCTGTACAGGTATTTAGGTCCGGAGTCGCGTTCTTTAAAGCGAGATTTTTAAAGATTTCTTAAGATGTATTGGATAAAGCGTTTTTAAGACCGAGACTTTGACCGAGCTGTTCCGAATGCTCCATATTTATACAAATGACGTCATTTGTATGAAGTGTGGAGCATTCGGAACTCCGCGGTTTATGAATCATGGAGCATTCGGAACAACTCGGTCAATTCTCTCCCATATAGATTCTACAGAATTTACCGAGGGGTTCCGAAAGAAGTATAGAGCAATGACGGCTCGCAGTGATCGTCTTAAAAATCTTGCTCAAAAGAGCGCTTTATCCTAAAATATCTTGAGAAATCTCAAGATATTTCAAGAAATCTCGCTCTAAAGAACGCGCCTCTGGTCCGAATAAAGACCCTTGTTGCATTTGAAAGATATGACCCACGAACAACAGAATAGGGACCAGGTTTTCAAAGCATTTAAGACGTTTTTATGAATATCATGCGAAATGCTTTGAACAACAGCAGTATAACATAGCTCTTGATATATTCATGGTACACGATACTTGTTCTTAACATGTTGTGACACTTCGGTAAGACAAACCTACCACTTTAACGTTTTTCTGAAATTGGCCATAACTGCCATTTTATATCCGTACGTATAGCGAGCACATAATGATATTACGACTATGATTGCATGTTGTTTGAACGTCATTAATCCATTACCAAACGGCAAAATTTTGGGCTTGTCCAAATTCAAAGATGCTGAAGACGACAATATGAATTGAATGAAATTTCACATTCTTTTATATTTCTGGGTAGAAAAATTGTTGGAAATGACAAAATTGCTTGTTACAAGCAATTTTTCCTTTTCCACAATGTTTTTCAAAGCCGTTATCTTGTAGGGTCAAAAAGAGTCATTGTGTGATAATGGGTTTTAAACAAAAAAAGCAGACACTCTCAATCAGATACGTATCGACATATGATTAACCGTTATTCATCTCTACACATCCATAAATGCCCTACACTTCGAGAAATTCCTCCTTCGTCTTCGGCGTTTTCCGTGGCAACGGAAATTGACGAGGGTATCCAGCCTGTAAAAATCGCATCGAAGACCGTTTCAACGGATGAAGTCAGGGTTGCACGAACTGCTTTGTATATGTTAGCGGCAATAAGTAAAATCAGGCAATAAGCTTAATGCCTAGGCAATAAGCTATTGCCTAGTCAATTAGTTATTGCCTAAAAATTTCAGGCATTAAGCTTATTGCCTGAAATGTTTCATCCCAAATTTAGTCTATTGCCTAACATGTATTAGCGGCAATAAGTAAACTCAGGCAATAAGCTTAATGCCTAGGCAATAAGCTATTGCATGGACAATTAATTGACTAATGATTTCAAGCATTAACTTTATTGAATGACATGTTTCATCCAAAATTGAGTCTACTTTACAACCCCTTTCAAGTTCTAATGGTCATGTTTAGGCATTGACGGACTGTGTTCATGGGTATTTATGTGAATTCAAGTAATTTAGTCATGGGCTACCTTGTGTAAGCATCAGTTGTGTCTAGAACAAACTTTGAATTTAAAGATGAAACTTAAATATACATTTATTACGCACAAATCAATGTAAATATACGTCAATACAAAGGTTGCTCTCGAATAATAGATTACCAAGAAATGACAGAATATGCTTACTTTGTAACAGTGGGGAAATAGAAGACGAATTTCATTTTATGTTTAAGTGTAAAAAATTCACCAAAATTAGAAAGACTTATATTGATAAATCATATTTTGATAAACCAAGTATGTTCAAATTGATACGCCTTTTCTCGGAACTTAATAAAGATTCATTATTAAATTTAGCTCAGTATGTAAGATTAGCATTTGGGGAAAGATTTAATACTCTCTATAATCAAAATTGAAACCGAACCCATTTTTTGTTTATGATACTGTTTTCGCTTATGTTGATGTATATTGTAATATTTGTCATCCTCATAATTATGTTGTTAAACGAATTGAGACAGTGAGAATAAGATGTAGATGCGAGTTAGAGTTTGTAAATGTGAGTGCGTGTGAGAATGTGTGTTTATAGGTGCGTGTATGTGTGCGTATGTTAGTAAGTGTGGAATTTGACCTTGTCATTTGTATAAACATGTGTTAACGACTATGTACAACCAGTACTTGTCTAATAAAATGTTCTTCTTCTTCTAAATCAATGACCTGAGATAGTTGGGCAGCCTTATATTAAAAGTGGAAGTTAGTATCAGGTCTGTAAGAATCAATTTCAGATAGGGGCCCTAACTTTTCATCAAGGTGGGGGTCTCATTCGCAGATTTTCTTTACAACTGATTGGATTTGAATGGTGTTTGGCACTAAATCAGCAATTTTCTAGTCATTATGCAACGGTTGGTACATGTTACCATGTATTCCTGACATAACTAGCACCATCCGAAACACAACTACCACTCCCAGCCATTAGCTGATCATCCCACTTAGATGGTTAGAAAAGAATTCATCTTTTTATTTTATTTAACTCAAATGTAATTAGAAGGGTTTCCAGATAATGGCATTATTGGTATTTGACTCAATGCAAGCCAAAAGCACCCAGTGTGTTTTAAAGCTAAAAAGGTGAATATTTGTAAAATATGTTCAATTTCAAATAAGATTTCAAACAAGTATTCATATTTTATTGTTAGGCAATAAGACTATTGCCTGGCTAATTTTGCCAGGCAATAGGCTTAAAACATAGGCATTAAGTTTAATGCCTAGAGTGATTTAGGCAATAAGCTTACTGCCTAGGCAATAGCTTATTGCCTAGGCATTAAGCTTATTGCCTAATTTTACTTATTGCCGCTAACATATATATAATTGGTAGGAATGCCTTAACCCTTGTCCAAACGACAAAATTCTAAGGCGGTCCAATTTGAAAGCTGATGCAGACGACAAAATAAATGATCACAAAAGGTCAAAATGTGTTATAGCCAGAAAATATTGATGCAAAAGGAGAAACTGGTGGTTTTCAGCAGTTTCTTCTTTTGTCTCAATGTTTTCCCGATAGGGACGTCAAAACCAGGTCTTGTTTGGGAAAGGGTTAAATTGTTAACACTACACTAGGCTAATGGAGTAATGTAATATAAAACGAGAAAAGGATACATAATCGTGTTTTTTATCTACATTGATCCATACTAAGGACTAGTAATCAATTTCTCTTGTATATTCATCTATAACTTCATTTGATTTCATAACAGCATTATTTTCAATAAAAATATTAAATGTAGTAATACAGTAATAGTTACATAGGCCTAAAATCTAATTTCAGACGTTCCATGCCAACACCGATGCTACGAGCAGTGTTACGAACCACTTTGAAAGGCAGAAAGAAGCAAAATGTTTGAGAGTACATCCAACCAGCTATTCAGGAGGCATTCTAATGAAACTTGGAGTGCTAGCGTGTGACAGTTACGATGAGTCTCCGTCAGCTCCATGATTCACAAAAGCAAAACATTATAGCAATGAATTTTGTGCTAAAAATGGAATATGTTTACGATTATGTTTTGATAAAGTGTCGGCGTTGTTATAAAATCCCTTAACTACGGCTTGAGTTAAGCCGTAGTTACGAGACTTTAGAACAACACAAACACGAAAAAATACTGTATGTCTGAAATTACGAGTTACGGTTAGCTGAATAAAATCGTTCCTTTTTAGTGCGTGATTCTAGTGACCGACTAACAACACAAACCATTGACGAGTTTCTGCTAAAAACGAAGTAAAATTATGGTGCCGTCAATTATTAATCTGTAACGCTAGTATAACACGAATCTTTTGGAAGTAAATACATGTGTAGCCATTGAAATATAGTAGGAAAGGGATCTCATTCCGAGCAATTTCTTACATATTTTTTTAATATGTTTGAATCATAGACGTACTTGATGGCCAATAAGACTTAAAGGGGTTCAAGCTAAAAAATTTTATGCCTCCGAAATATTCGGATATAACTCATATTTCTACATGGGAAAACAATTTGCAATGCATAAAAACCTCAATTACGGCGAATAACCATCTTTCCTTTGCTATAGAACAATCCTTCACAGCGTGTTTACAGATTATATTTTTACTTCAAAACGAGACAATGTCAAGGTCAACGAGACACACCCCGTGGTATTTCAATTGAACACACCATACAACCGGCTGCGTCGAATACAGGCGAGAGTCAGCGATTGTTAGGAAATACGGCTTCAAATTTGGAAGATCGTTGAATGATTAAACTTTATTCGTGTACGAGTTCAACTGAGACATATGCGAAATATTCGAGCACCAAGTCAAATTTCGTAACTTTTTGTAGGAAACCTCCCAAAAAAATTAATGACTGTGACCTTATTTGCGATAGATACGTGCAAAGGTTTATTTTGTAGAAGCACTGAACTCTTACACGACTATTTATCAACTATAGAATACAATAGATCTCCCTTTTTTATAAAAGTAAATCAATTTGACCTACCGTGCACCTGACAACAGATGCCGAATCTGTATTCGCTGACTCTCGAGGCAGCCGGTTGTACGGTGTGTTGAATTTAGCTGAGCACAGATGACACGGCCACCAATCCCTCTCATTCATTGCAAAATGCTATGAGCGAAATCTCAGAAGAGGGACTTCCGGCTATGAAGAAACGGGACCCATTTTGTGAATGTAAACACACGTTGTTACTTTAAGTCGGCGATTTTGCCAGTTTTTGGCTGATTCTCAAAAATCGGGGAATGCTATTCGATGGTGAGTATATTTAATTTTCTTTTGGAGTATGTCTCCTCGGCATGGTCTCACCGTGTTTGCTTCAAACTGCTTTGTAATGCGATCACAGTGCTGTGTTTTGAAGACATGTCAAAATTGATCGAAAAAATATGGTTTAAATACTACCATAATTCCCTTCTATACAGGTCCCATAAGCTTCGAATGCTTTATCTTATATATATATATCCATTAAATTCCAATGACTGATTTTCTGATAGAGAGAAAAAGCTAAAAAAGTAATACGCTATGAAGAAGAGAGATCAGCTATGAATAAAGGGGACTAGATATGAAGAAGATATATTACGCTATGAATAAGAGCTCGGATATTCAAAGCGTCGGGTTTTGACTTAAATTTGCCTTTTCGCTATAATTTTCGCTCGGAAAGTGATACGAATTTATTGTTAATACTATTTCACATTTGGGATTGTAAGATCAACCTAATTTCCAAATTAGCCTACTTCAAGACTTTCAAGTATACAATGTGGTTATATTTGGAATGATAATATAATTATGTAAATAACATAGGCCTGTACATGCGGACGCCAATGTCATTGTAAACTATTTAGGCAAAACTTGGCAAACCGTAAAAGAACCCTAACATTTTAATAATTTTAAGCCTACGCAAGATACATTGCATGTATTTTGAATGAAAACAGGTCTTATTTACATGTTTTTAGCGGCCTGTCGAGCTTTTGTCATTGCGTTGTGTCCGTCATGCGTTCGTCGGTTATTTTTTTTTCCATCTATGTACTCTAGAGGCCACATTTTTGTCCGATCAATCTGAAAGTTGGTTAGAATTAGGTTATTTCCTTTAAGCCCACCCCCCCCCCCCAGACACACGACAGCCTCCGGAAGTCGTCCTTAGAGGCAAAAGTCGAAATTTTTAAACGGGGTACGGTTGACCGTAAATCCAATAAAATAACCATCTTACCGGCTATCAACGAATTCATTCAATTTTATTATTTTTGTTCCACTTAAAACTTCGCTTTAATACTGTATATTGAATGCACGTGCGCTTTATCGCTGTATATTGATTGAATGCACGTGCGACGTCATTGTTTTCTCCGCATGTTTTGGGAGCCTCGTTTTGATAACGTCGATTTGTTACTATTTTAGTAACAATTCTCATGTATGTTCTAAAAATGCGTTTCCACTTGATGATAAGTCAGGCCCGTAGTAACAAGTGGGGGCATGGAGGGGCTAAGACCCCCCCCCCAAAGGTCTGCCCAAAATGCTGAATTGTCATTATTTTGCACTGAAATTTTTTGGGGGAATCCAATTCAGTTCCTCCAAAATTCCGACAATAGCCAGAACAGGAGCTTTAGCCCCCCCCCTCCCCCCATTAAAAATGTTTCCAGTCCTACGCGTCTGTAAGTTACCGGTCAGCATTAAATACATGTTTAAGCTGCAAAACAATAAATGTCGTTCTATCGTCTAGAATTTGATTTTTCAAATGTAAATTTGTAAAAATCATTGGAATTTCTGTCTTCAATTCTTCCTAAACGCATAACCATTAAGTATATGTGAGTGCCAAGAATTATGAAGTCCGCGCTTCTTCATAGCTTGCTCCCTCTTATTCATAGCTACTCTCGCTTCTTCATAGCTTACTGCTCTTCTTCATTGCTTACTTGTTTTTCTCATAAATAAACAAAGGTTTTCAAAATCGTACGTGCGGAATACTAAAAGAGACCATAAAATAGTAAACTGAACATGTCTCATTCGAAAAATCATATGATAGCGCCGTAGGAGTCGTTTATGTGCCGTTTATGTGTCGTTTGGTTTGTAAACATAAGTGTGTGCACTCACTTCGAAAGTAATTGCAAGTTTACTCTGTAAGCTAGAACAAAGGGCTTTGGCAATATAACACATCATTCATTACCCCATCGAATAGCATTCCGCGATTTTTGAGATTCAACCCATAACTAGCAAAATAACCGATCTAAAGTAACAACGTGTGTTTACTTACTCAAAATGGGTCCCGTTTCTTCATAGCCGGAAGTCCCTCTTCTGAGATTTCGCTCATAGCATTTTGCAATGAATGAGAGGGATTGGTGGCCGTGAGATGACGAATCTCTGACGTAATTGCTGTTTGAATGTTGGGCAAATGTAACCGTTAAAAAACAAAAACAAGGACTATAACAAGAGGACCATGATGGTCCTTAATCGCTCACCTGCACCTAGATAGTATGAAAGTCCAAATGTTGTCAAGTTCAAGAGCACATAATTTAAGATGCGAGATTATGATCCAGCTGAAAACTGCTTTCATAATCTTGAATGATCAATATTTGTAGCTGTTACAGTAAAAAAAAAAGTGGAAGAAAACAACAATTTTGTCTCAGTAAAGGGCAAATAACTCTGTTCTGATAAAGAAATTCTCATGAATATTATGACCAAGTTTTTTTTATTAGTTAATATTTATTGCTGTTTGAGAGAAAACAAAGTCGAAAACGGCAATTTTGTAACCGTCAAGGGCACACAACTCTGTTTTTTAGTCCAATCAATCTGACAAATTAAAACATTTAAGATATTATGGTCACCAACATTGCGACCAAGTTGTGTCTTGATAATGATTGGTCCATATTTGTTTGTTAGAGAGAAAAAAAAGTCGAAAACGGTAATTTTATGCAGTTAAAGGGCCAATAACTCTTGATTTTCTGGCCAAATCAAGCTGAAAATTTAACTCATCAAGGATCTTATGGTCACCAACATTGTGGCCAAGTTTTGTCTTGATTAGTCAATAAATGTAGATGCTACAGTGTAAACAAAGTCGAAAACATCAATTTTGTCAAATTAAAGGGCACATAACTCCAGACTTCCTGCTCCTATCACACTGAAAATCGAAGTCATCCAAGATCTTATAGTTACCAACATTGTGGCAAGCTTTTGTCTTGATTGGTCAATATTTGTAGATGCTAGAGTGGTAACAAAGTCAAAACTAGCCATTTTTGACATTCAAGGGCACATAACTCAAGACTTCCTAGTCCGATCTAACTCAAAATCGAAGTCATCTGAGAACTTACGGTCATACATATTTTGACCAAGTTTTGTTAAGATTGGTCAATATTTGTAGATACTAGAGTGGCAACAAAGTCAAAACTAGTCATTTTTGACGTTCAAGGGCACATAACTCCGGACTTTCTGCTCTGATGACACTGAAAATGGAACTCATCCAAGATCTTAAGGTTACTTACATTGTGACCAAGTTTTGTCTTCATTAGTCAATATTTGTAGATGCTAGGGTGGTAATAAAGTCGAAACTAGCTATTTTTGATATTCAAGGGCACATAACTCCTGACTTACTGATCTGATCTGACCAAATCGAACTTGTCCAAGAACTTATGGTCATACATGTTTGGACCAAGTTTGGTCAAGATTTGTCAATACTTGTAGATGCTAGAGTGGTAACAAGGTCTAAACTAGCTATTTTTGATATTCAGGGGCCCATAACTCCGGACTTCTTGGTCCGATCTGACCCAAAATCGAACTTGTCCAAGAACTTATGGTCATTCATGTTTTGACCAAGTTTGGTCAAGATTGGTCAATATTTGTGGATGCTAGAGTGGTAACAACAAATTGTGGACAGACTGACAGACGGACGGACGGACAGACGGACGGACGACGGACAAAAAGCGACCACAATAGCTCACCTTGAGCACTTCGTGCTCAGGTGAGCTAAAAACGGGACCGACTTTATTCATTGACTCGGATTTTAAAACTTGATAAAGCTCGATACCTGCTAGTAATGGACATATTTATAAAATGATCTACCCCTTCGGGTAGGTAAATTCATACCATATTTCTGATTTGTATTTTTGTGCCATTTGTATTTTCGACAGCCTAGCATGTTCTTCTTTAATTAATAGGCCTGTCATTTTAACCGAAACTGAACAAAAATGGATACGTCGAACTCTGGATATACAGAAGTATTTTACGGGGCCCTCTGAACACGGTACGGAAACTACAGAGACAGAGCCAATGGTTCTGCCGCTTAAATCCTCTCGGACGCTTTCGGCCATGTGTGGCTCTGTCTCTGGGATCACGATTTTTTGACAAAAACAGGTGAGTGTTCAACTTTGTTGTTCAATTATTTTCTTTTGGTGCATAAAATCGAAAAACCGGGAATGTCATGCTCCCCTAAGACCATTTATCTGCCTGTTCTAATTCTGTGGGCTTTATAGTCGACATGGTTTTCACGGGGTTATTGTCGTCGTGAGGCGACCCTATGTGATTCTTTCTTGTTTACACCATGTATTCATGTACATTCCAACGTTAAAAAGCCAATTGCCGCAGCCAAAACATGATATATTCTAATCGATGGATACGCTTAGATTAGACATCCCTTTTCCATGTCACAAAACCTTAGAAATGATTGGCAAAAATAAAAGTTGAGCAATTTCTATCAGTGGCTCTGTCTCTGGCGACTGGCTCTGTCTCTGACGGCTGTCTCTGGCTCTACGTGCTAGGTCTGAAATTTTAATCAGTCACAAAATTCGTGTCGAAGTAATGTATCTAATTAACTCACACACTGAAAAGATCATAATGCGTATTGCGATTTGTTCAGTCACTGATTAAACGCTTTCCAAAACATCGATATTTCAGCGTTGTTCAATTTCAAAGCTACTACAGGCGACAAACTGGATGTTGACAAAGGAACAATTAGCGTACGATTTGTCACATAAAAAGATGTAGCTTATTATTTTGCATCAATGTAACCCGATATCTTTCCATTTAATCTTTCCCAAACAAGACCTTGTTCTGATGCATCGCGAGGAAAGAAAACTGCTAGCAGCAATAACCAGCATTTTCATATTTTTCTCACAGATTTCAATGATTGTGGATACTTTTTTTGAATTATAACCATGACAGGCCTCAAAATGAATAAAATATCGGATTAGCTTATTATTAAACATATATTTTAATAGACATTCCTAACCTTGATCTTTTTCTCAAAATTCTAAACTTAATTTTTAACTTGAAATCTTTGTTATCTGCGAATATTGATTCTTTACTATTTACTGCTTCTTCCATAAACTGGCCACAATCAGCAGACTGATTATTTTGCCAGGGGGTTGTGCAAAAGAAATAGGTTAAACAGGTAAAGTTGAAAGAGATACATACAGGGAAAGATAATAGATATAAGACAGTGTTAGAAAAAATGGTTGGCTAGTTGGGCCTTGAAGGCGTCAACTGTGCCTGCTGGCCGTAGACTTACGGAGATGGTTCCAGTCTCCGGTGGTTCGTAGGAAGAAGGAGTCTTGTCTAGATGTTGTTTTATTGTATGTGATCGCATAACTTTCTCCTTGCACGTTCCTTGAATGTCTGGTTGGCTTGCTAAGGTATTTATTTGGGTCTATTGTTAGCCTGTGTGTTGTTATTTTGTAAAATGTTGTTAATCTGACCATTCTCCGCCTGTCTTTTAGGGACTGCCATTTGAGATTTTCAAGCATGTTGTTTACGCTAGTTCGGTTACCTGGGCATGTCGTCTATTATTTATAAATCTAGCCGCTCTTCTTTGTACCTTTTCAAGCTTTTGGATGTCATTTTTCTCATGTGGGTCCCATATGCTGTAGCCATATATATTCGAGTGTTACTAAGGCTTTGTATACTGTTTCTTTGGTGGGTTTGGACGATATGTTCATGTTTCTCCTTAGGAAGCCCAGGGTCCGATTGGCTTTATTGGTTATGTTTGATATGTGCTGGTCGCAGTCAAGTCTAAGTATTTGGTTATTATGCATCCTTTGGCTGATTTTACACGTCCCGGGGTGTACCAATGGAGTGTGTAGTTATCTTTGATCAGTTTCTTCTTGTTACTTATTGTTAGCACATGGAATTTGTCTGGATGGGACTCCATTTTCCACTTTTGTTCCCACGAGGCAAATCTGCTCAGGTTTTGCACTTAAGTCTTCATGAATGTCGTTGACGTAGTACAGAAACAGGCTAGGACCTAGCACTGACCCTTGGGGGACGCCAGACTGGATTTTCATTTTGGGCCGAGGAATTACCTGCAACTACAACTGTTTTGCTTCTGTTTGTCAAGAAAGCTTCTATCCATTTATTTGTTTTGCCTTTAAGTCCATAGTGTTCTAGTTTCTGAAGTAGTTATATCTCTCGTCTGCTTGTTCAATACCGATTAAAAGATTGTACCTCATTGTCCATATCATACATGCTCAGCACGATAGATCAAACTATATGTTCAATTTGACATGTGAAATGAAGCATATGAATGATTTATATCGACGGTAAAATGCGTGATATTCTAATATATACAAATATAGCTGAAACCTCCTAAGCGGTATCTTAGTTTCTATCACAACTGAAATATTTCTGGTGCTATAACCAGTTCCTATTTTTCGACTGAATAGGATAATTGATTTCGGGGTTATCGAGATGAAAGTGTTAACTAATATTTCGACCAGAAATTCTTTTTTTACGATACATCAATTTGTTTTTTTTTTTTTTTTTAAATTGATGCATGGGATATTTTGCAGAGAATCAGTGATTGTCCCGACATTATAAAAATAATTAAAAAAAGTGGGTTTTTTATCAATTAACTTCACGTAAGTATGTTGAAAGATAAACATAAAGAACATCATGATGTTTTTATGAAACTTGTATTTCCCTGAAAAACATATATATAAAGCGATATTAGGCTATCTTGTCCTTCTTGTTCAACAACGATTAAGGTATCTGCAAGATAATTTTGAAATGGAAATTTATTCTTACTATTCTTAGAAAGTATAATATTTGCAGTTAAATTGTTATAAACTCCAAAAATGCAATAATCAAAATCACAATTATTCAATAATTCTGGTATCACGAAACCGATTTGAATTCAATTTGGTTCTTCTTCTTCTTCTTCTTCTTCTTCTTCTTCTTCTTCTTCTTCTTCTTCTTCTTCTTCTTCTTCTTCTTCTTCTTCTTCTTCTTCTTCTTCTTCTTCTTCTTCTTCTTCTTCTTCTTTTTCTTCTTCTTCTTCTTCTTTTTCTTCTTCTTCTTCTTCTTCTTCCTCTTCTGCTAGTACTTTCAGCTTATCTCTAGGTTGTTCAGCGTGTGAGCAACGTATGAGGGAGCGTTAAATTCATACTCTTGGAATTAAATGAAAACATTCATGTGCCTGTTCAAAAAATAGTTTTCAAAACTCATTTAATCAGTGACTGAACCCTTCACCATACGCATTAAGATCTATTCAGTTTGTGAGTTTATTAGATAAATTACTTCGAAACAAATTTTGTGATAAGTTAAAATTTTAGACCTAGCACGTAGAGCCAGAGACAGAGCCAGCCGTCAGAGACAGAGCCAGCCGCCAGAGACAGAGCCACAGATAGAAATTGCTCAAATGTATTTTTGCCAATCATTTCTAATGTTTTGTGACATGGAAAAGGGATGTCTAATCTAAGCGTATCCATCGATTAGTATATAATATGTTTAGGCTGCGGCAATTGGCTTTTTACCGTTGGAATGTACATGAATACATGATGTAAACAAGAAAAAATCACATAGGGTCGACTCACGACGACAATAACCCACAAGCAATTTCTTCATTTTCCACAATGTTTTCCAAAGCCTTTATCTTGTATAACGTCAAAAAGCGTCACCATTTGGTAATTGCATTAATGCCCTCTCCCCTCGGTGAAAAATTACCACCCTTTCCACCCTTTGTCTTATATTGCTCCTTATGGACCTGTAGTCAATCCACACATTTATGCGAAAGCGTCCCATTTTTAAAAACACTTTTTATTTGACTGACGTAATAAGAGGCAATTATCATCATAGAGAAATTATTGTAATTCATATCTAATGGATAGATTTTTGTTGAGTTCCTTTTCGCTATCAGGGCGTATTATGATTCAGAAAATTGGTATAAAAATCTGGTAAATCAAATAGTTGAAAAGGGAGATTGTACATCAGACGCAAATAAAAGGGTTTTTAAGGTAGTGTACCCCTAATAAGAATTAAAGATTCGCGCGTCGTCGGAATCATTTGGGCGACGTCGGAAAAATATTTACGACCTTGTCCGAATAAGTTAGAATACGTAACGATGCCGCCCGAAAAAACACGATGTTTTATTAATCTAAAAGTAACCACATTACGGGTATTCTACCTTAAATGTTAGAATAACTTAGATTTAAATCAACAGTATCATTTCTGCATTCAGTAAGTCTATCAAAATTGACACGATTCCTTTGAAGTTTACGCTTTCCCACCACGGGCGGTACCTTTTGCATTTTAGATGGTAACTTTTTGTATGACAGGTCATTTTTTAATATAACTGCAGTGGCAAGTCTAGAATACATTATGTGACAACACGTGACCAAAAATAACTTAAAGTTTTATCAACAAGCAACATTGAATAGATTTAAATTCTATACACATGTATTATGAAAAAGTGGGTGGGGTAAGTTTCAATGATTTGTTGATAATTAATATTTATTTCTTCACCTTAAAATTAAGAGTTGCCGTTTTAGACAGGGTTTAACCCTTCCCCCGAAAACAAGACCTGCCTTTGACGTGTCAACTCAAAATAGCTTGGGAAAACATTGAGACAAAAGAAGGAACTGCTGATAACCAGCAGTTTCTCCTTTTGTCTCTATATTATCCTTGCTATAGTGTATACTTATTTTATATTTATCAATATCCATTTTGTTGTTTGTTGCGGCTTTAAAATTGGAACAACCTAAAATGTTGTCGTTTGGGAAAGGTTTAATGTTTACAACGGAATCATGCGATCCATTAATATTATGAATGTCAGATCAGGCCTAACAAAGCTCATGTAGATACCGTATTTCGAAAATTGAACATAATATTGTGGAAGGAAAAACAGTCCGTCCAAATTTAAAAGTTTACAGCATATTCTTCTTTTGCCTCGATGTTTGTCAAAGCATTTGATTGTAAAATCAGGAATTGATCAGGAAATGGTTGAAAAGGGACTTGTGGAACATTGAATTTTGAAAATAGTTGGATGATTGGGATTTAATGTCCTTCTACTGAAATGGTCATATCGCGGCGGCTGGAGAACCTAACCATTGATTCTTGCCATTTATCATATCAGTACTACAACAACACCCTAGCCATGGATTCAGCGGCTCAACCACATAGGTTAACGATTATCAAACCATTGGTGGGAGACTGAAAAGATATGAGCCGCATTCGGGGAACGAACCAGGGACCACCTGATTGAGAGTCCAATGCACTACCCACTGTGCCGTGACTGCAACCTATTTTTAAAAAAGAAATGTTTAAAAAAACAGCTCTAGCGCTGTGTGACCAGGGTCGATTTTCATATTTACTAGGATTGATCAAGAATCCGAATTGTCTCTCTTTCATGTGATGAAGATGATCGTCGTTATTTGCCGAAATCTGACATTTTTTATCGACCTATATAATTTTGGCCTTACGGAATAGATCTAGTATCATGTCGAACTACTTTCAATACACAACCGTTTTTCAAATACGTACTTATATTTATTCTAATCTGAGGTGCGTTCTTTAGAGCGAGATTTTTTAAGATTTCTTTAGATGTTTTGATACAGCGTTTTTGAGACGGAGATTTTAAGCGAGGTGTTCCGAATGTTCCATACTTTATACAAATGACGTCATCATGACGTCATTTGTATGAAATATGGAGCATTCGGAACTCTGCGGTTTATGAATCATGGAGCATTCGGAACAACTCGGTCAATTATATCCCACATAGATTCTACAGAATTTACCGAGGGGTTCCGAAAGAAGGATAGAGAAATGGTGGCTCCCAATGATCTTCTTAAAAATCTTGCTCAAAAGAGCGCTTTATCCTAAAACATCTTGAGAAATCTCAAGATATCTCAAAAAATCTCGCTCTAAAGAACGCGGCTCTGGATAACTGGATAAAGAAGACAGATTTATGCTTCGTAGCGGCTGATATAGCCAAGGATACGACACAAGTGATCGCCAGTATCGTCTAATTTTGAGGGAAAATAACTAATAGCCAGTACGAAGCACGAAACCTTTCTGTCTAGCTATTGCTTATTTCTTCGTGGAAAGTATGTATCGCATGAGAAAGGGCTATACATAATGTTGCATTCCGATATAACATTCCCTACACAACGCAAATAGGAATGAACGCTTGATAGAAATAATGTGACAAAAGTAGTAGTGATGCTAACAAGGTTAGTGTTTTTATTTGATCTCCTTTGTCATTAAAATCATTAACCTAGAATTTCGCGAAAATCGTAACACGTGCATCCATTTTGTCTTCTGAAACACCATTCCCAAATTTTATGGGTTTGAGAAAGTGTTAAATAAGCTATTTTTGACATGACATTTCGCTTTCAATAAAATCCCATTTCGATATCCTTCCGGTAGGCACACAAAAACGTTTATAAGAAATGTAAACAAATATTGCCATTCGGAAATATTCGGGTGATCTCGGATTTACGATCAATTTTCAGATATGAGAACACATTTGAAATCCAAGATCATTTCCTTTACAAATTTATGATGATAAACCGCTACTAAAAACCAAATAGACTCATAAAAACGATTCCATTATCGATAAGACTGGAGTTTGCCGCACAAACCGCTATTATTCCTGTTTCTATTTCTAGCTACGGAGATAGCCGAGTGTTCTCGAACGCGACTATCTGCTCGTGTATGAGCAAGTATTTCATCATCATGCCCCCCTTTCTCTTCACACACAGCTAAATAAACCAATACCACGTTGTGACGTGGGCATGCTATTTGTTATTAGATCTATACTCATTCCCAGCGGAAAATATGTCAATAGCTTAACAATAGTACATAGTGCGTGTAAATATCTTCTAAAACCGCCGCAATATTTGGTGCAGTAGAATAAAATCAAATAGCTGGTTTTGTAAGTGGTAGCCTACATTCCGGATTTGGCCTTGTCAAAAAGGATTTATTGTTAGCTGGCAGAGCGGAACACAATTTAACCACGCGGTCGAATTTATTTCATTGACTGTGTTTCGGTTATACTCACAGGATTAAGTGGAAGATAATCGCTTTGTTTTCTTTCTTCTTGGATTTGCAGGAACTCTGAGATTCTAAGATTTTTTTATTTTCTATCTCATCAGCATTCGTCCATTCATTGACAGTGCTTAAGATATACTCAGTGAATTAGATCTACTTCATAGTAACTTGATACTCTTTGTTATTCGACCTTTTCCCTAATTTGGAAGTGTACATATCTCATTATTCATAACTTGAATAATTTATGATATTACACTTTAAAAGAAGTTTCTTGTTTCATTAGCAAAGGTGTACATAATTAGTGTCAGCGTGCAATCACTGTACAGTTTTCACAGTTTTATATACTCGTGTTCATTCTCCTATTCTCCTTTGTTCACGTAGTATTCATCAAGGATTTTACCCAAGAGGAATGGGAAGAAGTGGATGCTGTTCATGGTTGATTGAATGGAAGAATTTGTTGATTGTGCTCCTCCTGCCTGTAGTTTTATCACCGATTCCCATCATCGGAGGGGATTCCGTAAGTGTTTTGTCTTTAACCCTTATCCAAAAAGCGAAATTTCAGACGATGTCAATTTCAAAGGAGTTAGTGAATAAATGAGCCGGGATTTGGAATAACGTCCCTTATAGCATTTGAGACAGCCATATTACAAAACCAGCCGGTGTCTAGATGCAGCCTGACCTGGATCAATTTTACTCTTATATGGTACTTGCAGACTATGAAGAATCCATTGGAGAACAACGTGGTTCCTGGTCAGACTGCGTGTATACGCAGGCTGATCTGGAACCATGTTGGGCTCTAAAGCCTTAAGGGACCTTTTTCCAGATCCCGGCTCAAATGTAATGGCATCGAAAGGAGGAAGTGTGTATGTTATAGCATGGAAAATATTGAGGCAAAAGGATAAAATGTTTTTTTATTCTTTAGCCTCAATACTTTCTCGAGCATTTTCTGCAAAAACGTCAGCACCAGGTCTTGTTTCGGAATGGGTTAATAATTTGTTTCCCATTTTAAAGCTGCTTGAGACAACAAAATAGATAAAATCGATAATAACAATTAAGATTACTGTATTATACGTGTAGTGTAGAAAGCATTGAGGCAAAGGGAGAAAATGCTGTTTATCAACATTTTTTTTTTCTTTTGCCTAAGTATTTTCCCTGACATTTGCTATCAGTTGCGTCAAAACTAGGTTTTGTTAGAAATGGTTTTACGGGGGAGAGAAGAAAGAGGGGGAAGGAATGGTTATCAACATTTTCTTCTATTGCTTAACCCTTTCCCAAACAAGACCTAGTTTTGACGTCCCTAATAGAAAAGGCTTGGGAAAACATTGAAACAAAAGAAGAAACTGCTGATAATCAGCAGTTTCTCCTTTTGTCTCAATATTTTCTATGCCATATTTTACACAAAGCCTATCTTTAACAACACCCATTTTGTCCTTTGTGACAGTTTTCAATCATGTTGGGCTCAAAAGCCTTAAAGGACGTTTTTCCAGATCCTGGTTCAAATGCAAATTAACCTTTTCCCAAACTAGCTCTGATTAAAGCATCCACGATTTTAGCAATGTGTGAAAACAACGAAAAGTTAAGTTACAAGAATAAATTGCTAATGATTAATTACCAGGATATTCTTCTCTTTTGTCTCAATATTTCCGGTAAAATTGATCTTAAATTCAATTTCTATATTCTATTTATTACACACGTTTCGTCAAGGAGAAGTTTTGAAAGTTGATCGGTGTGAAACGTCATTGAAAGGGAAGGGTTAATTGGGGGCCGAAAGCTATCAAACGATTCCGAACAATATACGGATTTAATTAATTAAGGTTTACGAACTGAGAATGAAAACACCAATTTCTAGCCATACGAGATGCACCAAATTACGCACACTTGTAAATACACTTCACATAAGTTGATTCACCATGCCGGATTTCAAGATTACGCTTCAAGAAGAAAATAATTTACAAATATTATTTTACTCTATATTCATATGCAAGGGCGGTAATCTAGAACATTTTTGTCAAATATTTCCGTAAGTATGCATAAATTCAAAATTCTAAACCATACAAAATGCTTATATTTGTATTTAAAATGGAAATGTAACAAAGTTTAGGAATTACTGGCACTTTTCAAATTTCGCCTCTGGCTCTGCCTTTCATTCTCAGTTCGTAAGCCTTAACGTTTTCATTTGTGTGTCAGAATCTCTTTGAACATGTCTCAAATGTCGACTTTAGCTAGCCAGGAACAACCAATAACTTTTTATAAGACAAGACGAAGTCGTTCTAAATTTTTTTTTCAAACCCAAACCCTATGTTGTGGCTACGCATTTGAATCATATCGTTGAGACAATTTCAATGAGTACCCACAACATAGGGCTTCATTTACAGTTAATGAAATATTGTATTTTGAAAACCCTTTAATACCACCTTCTCAAAAGTCGACTCTGGCTAGCCTCTTTCGACCATTGCCGAATCTTTTCGATCTCTGTAGATCTGGAAAGTTCATGAAGCAAATATATAGTAAAAGCAGTCTGTACCTAGCAGGTGTCAACACGATATCACATTGCTAAAAGGGAAATACCTGAGGTGCGTTCTTTAGAGCGAGATTTCTTAAGATATCTTGAGATTTCTTAAGATATCTTAGGATAAAGCATTCTTTAGAGCAAGATTTTTAAGACGCTCAATGGGAGGCGCCATTACCTTATACTTCGTGCGGAACCCCTCGGTCAACTCTGTACAAACAATATAAAAGAGATTTGACCGAGATGTTCCGAACACTCCATAATTCATAAATCGCGGTGTCCCGAATGCTCCATACTTTATACAAATGACGTCATGATGACCACAACACCTAGCATATAATCTTGGTCTCAAAGACGCTGTATCAAAAACATCTTAAAAAATCTCGCTCTAAAGAACGCGCCTGTTATTTGTACAGTAAAATAGAAAATTCGTAATTGATTCAGAAAGTTTTCCAGGCAGAGGGAACAGTGACTTAGTCGGCCTGTGCAGTCCGCGTAGACTAACTCCAGTCGATACTTTTCATATTTCCCAGATGATTTTACCCATTCCCACACAGTTGCGCTCTATGACGCATCAAAAGTTAAATGCTTTTGAAAGCATTGTGAAAATGAGGAAATTGCTTGTGACAAGCAATTTCTTCATTTTTCACAATGTTTTCTACAGAAAACGTAAAAAATCACAATTTTATCACATTGAAAACATCTGCAACTTATTTGAATTTAGAACAGTCTAGAATTTTGTAGTCTGGTAATGGGTAAATATGCGAGACGGGTCGTACAAGTAAGATGCTCTTTTTTTCTGTTCATGTAAAGGTAAGTTTTGTTAGATTTTATTATTTAATAATTTGATAACATTGTATGATTGAATATATTATAATCCACGTTATATTTTTATGAAATTAATGAAGATATATATGTTTACCACGTAATAAGATACCGTTTTTTTTTTCAATAAAACTTTTCGTCGCTTTTCTTCAGAAACATTTCGACGAAAATCAGTAAATTAATACAATTTAGTATTTAACCCTTGTACATGTACACTTGTATGTACATGAATGCAATCGTGATATTGAAGAAAAATTGTTAAAAGGGACCTTACCTCATCGCCAACAAAATCACAAAAAAGAGATTTTAGAGATAAATGTAACAATGATGTATTATAGTTTTCATTTCAAGGCTATAGTAAGTTAAATTACAATGCAGTGCACGTATTTTTGACGCATCAGCGAAAAATGACTAGGTCTAACAAAATAAATAATCCCGTTTCATAATATTATGAAAAAGGAGGACACACAAAAGTAACAGACAGTTTGTCTACGTAATTTTGTTGTGTAACACTCCGGTACATTTAAGGCGGGGCGTAATTGTATGTGTTTTGATTTTCAATGTTTTGACATATTTGCAATATCAACTTGCATTTTAAAGTGACACGGAATATCATAAATTTCTAGAAATAAACGCGAAATTAGAGTGCAATTTCACGAAATCTACATTAACTTTATTACAAGATTGATCATAAGCGCAACTTACGAGGGACGTTCAATTAATTTTGGAACTGGGGTTCTATAAGCCACAGTAATGTCGCAATTCAATTTTAAATTTCTTCAATCCTTCGAAGTAATCCTCTTTGACACCCACAAACTTCTGAAGTTTTGAGATTCATTACTTATATGCCAAAAAATGAGCCTCTTTTGGAACACCTCGCAGACACTGGAAAATTGCACTTCATATGGAATATGAAGACCTATAACGACGACCAGAGGCTTTTTTCGTCATCATGGGGAACACAAAAACAGCCACACGAGCTTAAGCCCGGCTATAAGGGTGGATGAAGACGCTGTGCAGCATGTGTCTCTTTCAGAAAGCCTTGGACAAGATGGCACCTGTGGACAGCTCCTCTGTCATGGATTACGCACATGCCTCTTTAGCCGGTCCTAGACCTACTCTTTTCATGATATTTCTTTACTTTGGCCGACATACATTTCTTGTATGAATGACCGGCGATAGTTGTACTATTTGAAACAGTAATATGAACAATACACCCGTTACATTTGAAAAATTACCGCGTACAAAACTTTTGCCGCGCTTTTAATTTTTTGGCTATTACGGACCTTACCTGATATTTTCGCAGCCATTGCTTGCTTATGACACGTCATTGGTGCTCATGATAATAGGTTATTGTTCAATCATATGTATAAAGCCAAGAAAGCCCAAATTTGTTGCATTTATTGCATTATTTCAAAATATATTTTGCATGGGTGGCTCTCAGTCCATAGGCAGCAGGTGTGGGACCCAATGGGCATAAACCTTTCTGTGTTTCAACCCTTTCGTCAAAATCGTATAACATGTCCCCGATGAAAAGCCAACTTTATCTGTATTTCTTGCACGTTGAACCATGCCTCTTGTTCGGTCATGTCCGAATCTACAGCAACATTTACTTTGGTACTAGCTCTACCCAGGTTGCCTGAGAGGGGGCATCATTCAAGCCAGTTTTACCAAATTTAATTTTCATTATCTTCCTAAAATCTGACGCATATTCAACGTTCGAATGTCTACGAATCTGATATAGTTCATTATATACATGTGATGTAGATATTTCAAAGCCTATGTGACCTTTAATGTAGACCCGTACATCCCACTTCAGTTCGTTTTCCATTTGCGCACAGCGAAATAGCCAGTGTATACGAATGAACCAACTTAAAAGTTCAGTAACTTTTTAAAGGGTCAACGAATTTGTCTCAAATTTTGACCAAGTATAGACAGTAACTTTCCCGTCAAATAGACGCAAGCACCACTAGTTTTATAGAACCTTGAGGTATGGTGGACCATTAGTACCACTTTTAATTGAACGCCCCTCGTACATTTCCCTGGCTAATTGCGTCATGATAAACCCTTTGCAAAGCTGTAAAGGTTATTAGGCATGAAAACAAATCCATGATGTTTATCCGCCTTCTCTGCTTTAAACCATTTTCAAATCGGTCACATATTTAGAACTATTGAAATGAATTGATAATGTTGTGTCCGGTGATTCCCCAATGCGATAAAGAAAAAGAGTAACTGGTGCATATAATCATTCGTTTCTGACTTTGTTCGCACCAGTACAAATACAACATCCAATCCGAGCCACAAGCTGACGTAACGTATTCGAGTTCCAAATGATTCGTCAATTGGCGAAAGACACACGAGGTTATTTAACCCATTACTAGACGGGAAAAAACTAGGGTCGTCCGGATTCAAAGATGTTCCAGACGACAATTCCAAGGGCATGGAATTTAGAAATTTGTTGGTCTTTTGGATAGAAAACATTGTGTGACATTGGATAGAAAACATTGTGTGACAAGCAATTTCTTCATTTTTCACAATGTTTTCAAAAGTCAATATCTTGTAGGGAGTCAAAAAGAATCACCGTGTGGTAATGGGTTAATGTCCAAAAGAATATTCGACAAACTAGAATTCGACTTCATGCGGAATAAGATTTCAAATATGATCATCTTCGCTGATCTTAAAATTGTATATCTACAACATTATTTTTATCGACTGTACAAGTCGCAAAAAATATTAACCCTTGCACAAACGGCAAAATATTAGACAGTCCCAATTATTTACAGAAGACATAATTAATTCCAACATCTGTGACGTTTGATTCTATTGTACGAATTTTTTTAAGAGTTAAGAAAAAGATAATTGTTATCAGCATTGTCTTCTTTTCTCTCGGTGCTTTTGATATTCATGTACTTAAACGTTATTAAGGTAATGAGATCCACACCACGTCGGATTTTTTGGCCGACGTCATAAAAAGTCGGTGGTGGAACGTTCCACCACCTAATGTGTACGACGTGACCCGCATCGATTTGGATACGTAACGAATGTTAACGACGTTGCACGAACAATTCCGACGTCGCGTCAATCTGATACTAGAACTATATTGATGGATTTCCTTTAATCAAATAACAACGAACTACAACTACAACTACAACTATTTTATTTATAGTATAGGCCTCCAGCCCAAAATACATGTTATTACAAATACAAATATTGGTCCCTTAAACAGCAACATTGACATCAGAGTATAGTAAATGATAAATGTAAGTACATAATTTACTTAACGTGTAGTGGTCAGTTGTGCTCATCAAATTATAGAAATCTTGAACTGACGTTCCTCTGTTATACCAGCTATAGAGATACGTTTCTCTTATAGTTTGCAATCTGACGCATTTGAAAAAGGCATGAAATTCACAATCAAGATAAATATTCCCAGACGTTTCATAACAATACAAACAAATTCTTTGATCTATCGGGAGTTTATCATGTCTACCAGTTTCAATCCTTAATTTATGATTTGAACATCTAAAACGAGTATATGCTTTCTTATATTTAAAAGGTATATCTAACTGCAAATAGTTTTCAACATTGAGGAGTGATTTAAAATGTTTATAATGGTAGCATCTGCTAGATGATTCAATATCGCTTCTCCAATTTTGAGTGTAGCAATCAATTAATCTTTGCTTAAATACTTTAATAAAATATGAGATATTTCCTACTTCTTGGTTTATCCATACATATCCAAAACCATGAGTGAAAAGAAGACATTTAACGTTTGTTGCCCAATTATTTCTACCAGATTCGTCTTGACGTTTAAGCATTAAATAACACTGTTTGGGGTAACGATAATTTTGCATAACCAAAAGCTTACACCAATATCTTATACAGTTAGACATATACGTAACACACAGTGGTAGTCTTCCACACTCACCAAGAACAAGAGCATTATTAGTTGTTCTGTTTAGTCCTAAAAATCTTTTACAAAAGTCAATGTGTATTTTTTCAACAGACTGGACATAACAATATCCCCAAACTTGTGAAGCATAGCATAAAATGGGTTTTACAATTGAATCGAATAGTTTGAAATATTCTTTAATTGGAAAATATCCAAAAGTTTTTTCGTATTTGCGTATTGATATAATTGACTTCCGAGCTTGAATTGAAAGTTTGTCGTGAGTAGAAGACCAAGACAGATTTGATGTGAAGTGGACACCCATATATTTGTATACCGGTACTACTTTAATAGCTTGATTGCGATAAAACCAACGTTCTGTATTTCTTAATGGACCACCATTCCTAAAAACTATAATTTCCGTTTTGTCAAGATTAACCTCCATTCCAGTATTTTGACAGAAAGAGTCGATAACATTCAGCTGCTGTTGCAACTTTAAGATTGTTTCGGCACAGTTAGCAATATCGTCCGCAAACATCAAACATAAAATATCGGGAATGTCAGTTGATATGAAAATACCGGATCCACATGATTCTCTCAATAAGGTTGATAATTCATTGATAAAAAGTATGAAGATCGTTGTGCTGCATGTGTCTCCTTGCTTGGTACCTACGTTACAGGGGAAGAAATCTGTGGTTATATAGCGACTACTAGTATTTATTGGATTGTCATGTTGGTTACTCAAACATTTTACACACGCGTACATATTAATATACAGTCCTTTCAAAACGCATAAAATTTTACCTCTCAATCCATTTTTCTCTAGAATATTAAACAAATTATCATGATCAATTTTATCAAAAGCTTTTTTAAAATCGACATATAAACAATAAAAGCGGCCTCCACTTCTAGATAGATATTTTTGAACCATTGATTGAAGACAAAAAATATTGTCTACAGTAGAGTATCCACGACGAAACCCAGCTTGAGATTCATCGATCTTATTATTACTTTCTGCCCAATTATACAGACGGGTATTGATTATAATTGAAAAAATCTTATACATCGAATTACTAACAGAGATTCCTCGATAATTATTAGGTATATTTTTAGACCCACTTTTGTGAATTGGGGTTATAATACTTTTACACCAGCTATCAGGTATAATACCAGTTGTAAACACTTTGTTAAAAATATTCTGCAATATAGGTAGACATGTATTTATTGAATACTTAAAAAACTCAATCGGAATGCCATCCATCCTGGACTTTTATCATTAGACATTTTATTTATAGCAGTCCGAGTCTCTTCCTGAGAAATCGGGTTATCTAATTCGAAGTCTTCCACTAGGTTCAAATCTATGTTTTCATTATCAATTAAACCAGCATTATTGTCATACAATAGGGAACATCTAATGGATGCCACAGTTATTTGAAGAGGCATAAAATAATAGAAACCATATGAATAGCTGCAGATTCATCTAACAGCTTAAGTTTTATCTAGTTTTAACAATGCACGGCGCAAGTGATGTAAAATACAAGTTTATTTATACTTCTTTTTGTCGTTTATTTTCGCAAAACGATTATTTGCGCAATGTGCAACATGCATATACTGCATCGTTTAAAACGTTATTTATGATACGTTGTGCAATAATGTGTTTTGTATGGTAAATACAGATTTTGTCGCGTCTTGACAAGATGCTAATTTTGACAATTTAATCTGAGGAAAAGGAATTTCGTATTTATTTTACAGTCCGAACAACGTTCATATCTATAAGATGCTTCCTTAGTATCCCCATGCAGCGCTTCGGATACAAGTTTTGGGGACTTTCCAAAATGCAATATTTCACCGATCGTTAATCAAATGCTATGTTGTGGGTACTCATTGGAATCGTCTCATCGAGACGATTCAAATGAGTACCAATATCATAGCTTTGGATTTAAAATAACAGATTTTGAATGTTTGTTGTTCCTCTTATCTGTTGCTCTGTCTATGTTACTGTGATTGAGCATTTGCCTTGGTTATTTGAGGTTCGGTCAACTTTAAGAGAAAATCGAGTATCCTTGACGTTTCAATGCTAGTTAGTAAAAGGCAATCAAGGAGATCTGATGCACATACCAAGTATGTAAATCGAAAAATAACTAGTTAATTGATTAAATCGATTTTTATCAAATGACAGAAAGGATATTGATTGATTGATTCGGGACTTCAAACCACGACAAAAGAAATTTCTGGTTTGCTCGACTCCGCCGTTACCAGAGGTGCGTTCTTTAGAGCGAGATTTCTTGAGATATCTTGAGATTTATTAAGATGTTTTAGGATAAAGCATTCCTCTGAGCAAGACTTTTAAGACTATCACAGGGAGCCGCCATTGCTCCATACCTCTTTCGGAACACCTCGGTAAATTCTGTAGAATCTATATGGGAGAAAATTGACCGATTTGTTCCGAATGCTCGATCCTTCATAAACCGCGGAGTTCCGAATGCTCCGTACTTCATACAAATGACGTCATCATGACGTCATTTGTATGAAGTATGGAACATTCGGAACACCTCGCTTATAATCTCGGTCTCTAAGACGCTGTATCAAAAACATCTTAAGAAATCTTTAAAAAAATCTCGCTCTTAAGAACGCACCTCAGTTGAGCTATCCATGTCGGGCATTGCTTTGTGTACAGGAAGCTCTAAATAGCTTCTGATTCAACCATCTACCAAGCAACAAAAATATAGTGCAGTCTGATATGAAACCTGTGGCAGGCAACAAAAAGAAAGTTATTAAAGATCATATATATTTGTTTACAATATAGCACAAAAATATTGAGGCAAAATGAGAAAAAGCTGGTTATCGGCGTTTTCTGCCTTCATTTCAATGTTTTTCCAAGCCTTTTCTATCAGAGACGTCAAAACCAGGTCTTGTTTTGGAAAGAGTTAAGACTTGCTGTTAATTTGCTACTGCGCATTTACATGTAAATGGGGCGTCTTTTGTATGCTTATAACATTTTGCATATTATATCGTATTCCATTTTATTATCCATATTTCATCTTTAATGTATGGTCTATTTCCTCCTAGTAACTAGCTATACATTGAGAGAACTGCATAGGAAATTCCGAAAAGACTGGAGGGAAAGAGTGGTAATTATCAACGTGTACGTCTTTCTTCCACCACTCTAATCTCATGCTGTAGAGTAAATCTGATTGTGAACAACATTCTTTATTTATTTACATCGTCGCTTCATCTCCACAAACATTAATAATTCCATCCATCATTAGATATCAAACATTTTGTGCAACTTCGGTAGTCATTCGAGGCAATGGAGATTTGCGAGGGTATTAAGCAGTGTTATGTCGTTTATAGGCTTCCGTAGTTTATTGTTTAAATACCAATACCTTGAACAAAGATTATCGGAAGAATCCTTCAATAATACTCAAGAATTAATGTCAAGGTTATGGGTAAATATAATATTACAAAACAAAAGAAAAAACAAGGCACAATTTTTCTCAACATTTCTTTGAAACTTGATAGTTGTTGTCCATTGTTGTCACGTAATTACTGCGAACGACATGAAGATTCTTTGGGTAGGCCTACAGATCAGAGACTGTATTGACAAAATGAAAAATGTCCTCTAATGTTCATCAACCCCGATAATGTGAGTATAGCAATGTAGATGAGTACCCAGAACGTGGACTTTTGGTTCGAAAAGAATTATTCCTTCCCCATTTTACCTGTTGCTCTAACACAACCATATTCAAACGACATTGTATAGATGTTTAGGCGGAACGAATGTATGATATCAAAAAGTTATTTAAAACACAAAGTTTAGAAAGTTTAATTGCACAAAGCATTGTCCACGAAATTAAGAGGAAAATCAGAATTCCTTGTTATGACAAATGGTTGAACGCGTCGTCAATACCCCATACAAACGTAAGTAAAAACATGTTGGTTTAGTACTTATCTTTCGTACTTTTAATATTTTATCATATTTCATGAAAGCCAAAAAACTATATATAAGTAATCTGCTAACCTTTCTCCAGACGTCAAATCGTTCGACTAGCCAAATAAAAGATGAACTCTAGACGACAAAATAAATCGAGCAATGTTTATTAGATAAGTTGGAGAATATGGTAAAAACGTTGAAGTAAATGAAGAAAATGCTGATAGCAGCATTTTCTTCATTTCCATCAATGTTTTCTTACCCAATCTCCGATATAAACGTTGAAATGCTATACCCACTTATTGGTTATGGGGAAGGGTTAATCTTTAGATCTTATTTAAGCCCTAAGATTAATAGTTCTGATTATCTCACTTAAATTGGCGGAATTCCTACTAGGGCACAGTGTTCTTAAACTTAGGCATGTGTCAACCGTATGATCGCAGAAAACTCAACTACGGTGGCCAATTTTGACCTCAAAAATACAATATGATGTAAAATATATTTATATCAAAATTGCTCATAAAAACTTTTCATAGACAACAAACAAATCAAAAGACATGAAGGAGTAATGGCTTCTCAAAATACCAAACATTATCTAATTATCATCTAATCATATGCTGTGAATACTCATTGGAGTCGTCTCATCGAGCCGATTCCATTGAGTATCCACAGCATGTGGTTTGAATTCGAAATGACATAATTACGTTATCGTTGCCTCTTATTGTCTATTGCACTGAATAGACAATGAATGCAGTTTTAAAATAGCATTTCTGTTTTACAAACAGACAGCACGTGTCCTTGAAATTGTGCCAAGAACAACACCAAAAGTTCGTCGCTTTTCCTCGGAAACCTTGTAACTTCAGCTGCAGTAACATGTTTTTCGAAGAAAAGTGACGATTGCATGTGCCTGGTTTACTTCTCATTTTCAATATAAAAAAATTGAAATGTTTCGGTGCAATGGGGTTGCTATTCGGTTAACCTTTTCTCAAATAAGCAGGCCCGTAGGAAGCAATTTCATATTAGGTGGGCTAAAGCCCCTGTGTCTGAATATTGGGAGTGAATATTGGGAGAGCTTAATTGGATTTTGCCTGAATTTTCAGTGTAAAATAAAGATATTTCAGCGTTTTGGCCAATTTAGGGAGGGTGCTAAGCCCCCCTAGCCCCCCCCCCTGTTCCTACGGGCCTGAATATGGGCGCCTTTTGTGACATATAATTGAAACAGACTGGGGGAAAACCTTTCAAGCAAAAGCAGAAATATTGATGATCTACATTATCATTTTCTTCTTTTGTTACAATGTGTACTGTGTGTGCCATATTGTGCATAAACCTGTAACAAAAGCTCTTTGTCATCTACAATAGCTTCTGATTTGGCCAGTCTAAATTGTTGCTGTTTTGAAAAGGGTTAAAATAAATATTTTCACGCTATTGTAGATTTCTATGACGTTATTTAAATATTTGGTCAAAATGAAAAAGCTTTATTGCAACTTTGTTTGACTTCGCTACGATCAAATAGGGTCAAATTTAGGTCATGCGCGAACACACCTTCACCTACTCGAGTTTTCATTGGTTGAGAGTCGACACACCTACGGAAATTGTGCGACTTGATTCAGTGATTCAATTAATTTCTCCGCTCCATTTCGAGCGTAAAACGCGGTAAATTCACCCTTTTATCATAGTACAATTTTTCTATCTTCACAAGCCAGGGGTTCTACCTCCAGTTTATTAGGAACAAAATGGAGATAAAACCAAGTCTTATTTGGGAAAGGGTTAAAACTGAAAAGAATACGTAAACACCATTTTTTCTGAAATATTGTGGACACACAAAAATAACCATACTGTTAATCTATTAACACTTTATTCTTTTTCTTCATTAGTTTTTTACAGCCTTTACGTTTAGGTCTGTAAGAATCAAGTTTAATTTTAGAGACCTTACGTGACAAATATTTTGACTGATAAAATTGTAATGGTTAAAATGTGTAAAATTAGCAATAAGTTATCCATTTGTCAGCCTGGGCTGATCATTTCTGCCCAGGGGAATTCCAATCAAGTATATTTAGTCCTTCTTAATTTAGCTTTACCTATCCCCATACTTAATCTATTGACAAGCATTTTTTTTATTTCCCACAATGTTTCCTGTGGAGAAAGACATAAAATAGGGAATTAGTAAAATAGTTTCATTCACTTAAAATTATCACCTGCAACATCTTTGAATTTGGAGAAGTCTAAAATGTCACCATCTTGTAATGGCTTAACCCTTTCCCAAACAACACATTTTTAGGGTGGTCCAATGCCAAAGCTGCTTCAGGCAACAAAATGGATGTTAATAAAGGCTATGTTTGTGAATGATATAGCACAGAAAACATTGAGACAAAAGGACAAACTGCTGATTATCAGCAGTTTCTTCTTTTGTCTCAATGTTTTCTCAAACCATATCTATAAGGGACGTCAAGACCAGGTCTTATTTGGGAAAGGGTTAAAGGATTACAGTAAGCATAACGAAACTATG
This sequence comes from Fragum sueziense, assembly GCA_963680895.1. Classification (NCBI taxonomy): domain Eukaryota; kingdom Metazoa; phylum Mollusca; class Bivalvia; order Cardiida; family Cardiidae; genus Fragum; species Fragum sueziense. The sequence continues at coordinate 34,544,656 of OY804603.1, forward strand.
AATGAGAGACGGAATAATTATATTCTTATAAAAGCCGGTAGAATAATGACTCATATCAGTGGAGAAAGAGACTTGTCGACATTTCGTCAATTCTAAATGGTTTGAGCCAGTACTAGACGCTATTTTTTCAGAATTGACCATTGTAAATTTGCTTGTCTAGTTGTCTAGTAAATAATCAAATAACACGAAACAAAAGTTGGTGTTGTGGAAACTGTAAAATTTCAACTGCGGTCTGGCCGCTGCTTATGATTTCCCCCAAATGACCCCTTTAATTCATGACAAGTAACATGTAAAACTGGTATATGAATAAGTAATATAGATTCCGACAACATCTGGTCCTAATTAACACTTAACAATACGACAACTTTTCAGAGACGTGGCTTTTCGGTTTAATTCTTATTCTAACTTTTATTCTTTCTTCAAAATTATTTTTCTGTAATGACTCGGTGACATATATAGAGATTAACTAACTGAACAAATGTGATATGAAAATTATTTCACGAGAATGGGGTGTGATGCGGTTGAAAAAACGAGTCCGCTAGGACGAGTTTTTTAACTGCATCTCACCCCATTCGAGTGAAATAATTTTCATATCACATTTGTTCAGTTAGTTAATCTATTTATTACATACCTATTTTGGGAATTTAACCGTCAATTTGGGGTAAAATCTTTTAAAAAATAGCGTTCTTATTCCAATCTGATCCAAGGCTTTACATCGCACATGTATACATGTTCTTTGTGTATTCAGAAAAAAAGGCCGCCATTTTGTTTAAATTTTGAAGCGAGCAAAGAATGAAGCATCTATTTGGACATTAAATCATCAAAAATAATTGTAATGAACGAATAAAAAGCGAACTGAACAAATTTCAACCTTTCTAGTCTAAATTTTCCAAAACTCCAGTCTAAGTAACCAATAAAAACAACAACAACAACAAGGTCAACAGCTGGAATGACAGATTCACTAAAGAAACAGAATTTTCAGCGGAAAAATATTGATTTAGCGTGTTTTAGACAAAAGGGATGGTCTGGCAACAATCTTTACCCAATTATGTGATGTGTCGTTCGGTTGCTTTGAGCAGGCGTGAAAAACAACTGTCTGTGCAAGTGATTTGAATGTAGGCCTATCACGGAACAAATTTCGTCATGTTTCCCTTTAACACTCCACCGCTGGATAGATCTTCGCTTCCATGATAAAAAGTGTAGAAAAAGGGCGAAAACAAAGAATTAAGGTTAGTTCTCTTTAGATGTTTTTCTTTTTTGCAGGTAGATCTAGATCTTATTTGACATACATTTCCGATGTTATGCATGTATGGAATCTGTAAAGGATAATAGATTAATGGGGAGAAAAGAATAAAAAAGTAGTTCGGCAGGAGTGAAATATTTCACTATCCAGGAATGTAATAAAAAGGCATAGTCACTGCCGCAGCATGACCAATAAGGATCGGACTTTCAATATATCTTTTTGGCGCAATGTAAACCAGGCATTTGGATTCATGAATTTTTTAAAACATCTTACAAAAAAAATGTAGCCCTGTATAAAATGAATAAAGAAAAGACAGCGGCCATTTTTTTGGGGACGGAAGTGGCGCAAGCACACCTGGTTCCACTTTCCTATGAATGAATCATACCACGTGAAGGAAACCAGAGGTGCTTGGGTCACTTCCGTTCCCGAAAAAAATGGCTGCTGTCCGACCTTTTCTCTATTTAAATAGTATACAGGACTATTTTTCTTTGTCAGTTGTTAACATTACTGAATCCAAGTGCCTATGATGTAAACGCGCAGTTTTTTTGTGACAGAGCCTTGGTCTTAGACTAAACGACGATGCATCCTGCATGTTAGTCGCGTATCCTGCGCAAATTCACAATTCTTTTGTCTGCATACGAATATTTACCTATTTACGTGTAGAATCTCTAGATTTGTCAGAAGTAATTGTTGCTTTTGCTAAGCATGTCAGAAAACAGTTTGTAAGAAAATAACGCATCTTTAGTATATTAATGCAAAGAAGGGATCTTTATAGTGGTTGGAGATAGGCCCCTACCTGCACGATTCGAACCAACACATCCAACGGTAGTTTCGAGTTCAATATTGTGTTGTTTACATAGTTACATATGTTATTTTTAAACACGGACAAAAATATCATGATTGGACTGTAGTCATAAGTTGACTCATATCATATACTGTTTGCAAAACATGCGAGAATGTTGTAGAATGTCATATGTATCAACTTTTACAAAGTGAAAGTTTCTGTTTAAAGCTTGTTATCTCACCTGAGCACGAATTGCTCAAGGTGAGCTATTGTGGTCACTCACTGTCCGTCGTCCGTCCGTCTGTATGTCCGTCTGTCAACAATTTGGTGTTTCTCTCTAGCATCTACAAATATAAGTCAATCTTGACCAAACTTAATCAAAACATGTATGACCATAAGTTCTCCGGTGAGTTCGATTTTGGTTTAGATCGGATCAGAAAGTCTGGAGTTATCTGCCCTTGAATGTCCAAATAGCTACTTTGGACATTGTTTACACTCTAGCATCTACAAATATAGACCAGTCAATTCAAAACTTGGACACCATGTTGTCGACCATAAGATCGTGGATGAGTTCGATTTTTGGTCTGATAGGACCAGAAACTCGAGAGTTATCTGCCCTTGAATTCGAAAAAATTGCCGTTTCTGACAGTTTTTGACTTTGTTTACACTCTAGCATCTACAATTATTGACCAATCAAAACAAAACTTGGACACAATGTTGGGGACTATAACATCTCCCGATAAGTTTGATTTTAAGATTAATCACTTTAAACAGTTGTGAGTTATATGCCATTGAATCTCACGAAATTGTCATTTTTGACTGTTTTCGACTTTGTTTGCTCTCTAGCATCTAAGATTATTTATCAATCAAGACAAAACTTGTTTCCAATGTTGGGGACTAAAAGATGTCCAATGAGTTTGATTTTCAGATTGATTTGAAGAAAAAATCATGAGTCATATGCCCTTGAATTTGACAAAATTGTTTCTACTGTTTTCGACTTTGTTTTACTCTGTAGCATCTACAATTATTGACCAATCAAGACAAAACATGCACATAATGTTGGTGATCTTAAAATCTTAAAACAGTTTGAATTTCAGTCTGATCGGAAGAGAAAGTCATGAGTTACTTTTCCCTGAATTTGACAAAATTGTTGTTTTCGACTGTTTTCGACTTTGTTTAAAATTTACAATTAATGACCAATCAAGACGAAACTTATACATAATGTTGGTGACCATAAGATCTTGGATTAATTTGATAGTCAGTCTGATCGGATGAGAAAGTTGTGAGTTATGTGCCCTTGAATTTCACAAAATTGCTGTTTTTCGACTTTGTTAATACTCTAACAACCACAAATGTCGACCAATCAAGACAAAACTTATATCTTAGATGACTTTGAATTTCAGCGCAATTAGACAAGCAGTTGCTGACTTATCTGCCCTTGAATTTAATAAAATTGCCGTTTTTTACTTTTTTACTTTCACAATCAGATATATTGACCTATGAAGACGAGACATGGACACAATGTTGGTGACCATAAGTTTGTTTTCAGTCTGAAAGTCACAAATATTAATTGATTCAAACATAACTGTGGCCCATGCCATCTTGGTTCAGTCGAGCGATATAGGACCATGCTTGTCCTCTTGTTTCTAGATACGTACGAACTGAATCATATTCTGCCAACCTAAGCAACGATCATTAAGTTTGAGATCGGCTGTACATAGTGAGTGTGTACATCTGATAGGCACATCATTCGTACATGTATTTCTCCTCTCTTCAGTGGATAGATTGTATTGTACTACTGTCAGAATTCATTTATCTAACATGTTCGCTACCCTTGTTTTCATAGCAAACGGACATTGTGCATATCCGCCTTGTGCTTATCTTCGGTGGTATTACAACACCTCGTAACTATAGCTTGAGGCACGTGATTATCCGTCGTAATAAATAATAGTGTTGGAATGCATTTTACCTCTTATCTGTAACTCTGTCAATGGTTTATGTAGCCCTTACGAAGGACTTGAAAATAAATCTTGATTAGTGCAAACAATGTTCGGTAAAAGCAAATAGATTATAGTTATTCGGCAGTAGAAAGTGCGAAAGGTTTCCTTCTCGCATGTTTCACTGGTGGTAAACTCGGCCAAAGCGAGGGACGTTTTTCGCTACAACAAGGTACAGATATTTTGCGTTTGAATGTGAGTTCAAAGATCTCATTGGATAGTTTTTCTAATAACAATGAATTTGTTCTAAAAATAGACCGGGTTTACCGATATGCATTGACAAACCGTCTGTGTTGTTATAAAATCTCGTAACTACGGCTTTATCGAAGCCGTAGTTACGATATTTTATAACAACACCGACGGAATACTATGATCGCGAAAAAACGTCCCACGCTTTGGCCGAGTTCACCACCAGTGGGTTTTCCGTATACAGTCTCTACCTTTAGTGCCACTTCCCAAAACCTGTGTACTCTATACCACATTACACTTTTCATCAGAATTGATTGATGGCTTTTGAGACACTTAAAATACTGGGTGTATAGATGGGATACCGCCGGATGTTTAAAACATCGTCGCAGGTAAATGCAGACGTCGTAAGAATCTCAGAATAAACACATTACGATATTCTTCCTTTCCCAAACAAGACCGTTCTCAAAAGAAAACGCTTGAAGAACACAGAGACAAAAGAAAAAAATAAACGCTGATAACCAGTATTTTTTTTTTTTTTTTTTTTTTTTTTGTCTCAATGCTTCATGTTGTATATTGTACACAAATCATATCTTTATAAACAACAACATTGTCGGCCACAGCAGCTTCGAAATTGAGCCACGCCGCATCTTTGTAAATTATAGTTTGGGAAAGTGTTATGATTTTACATTGAACGCAGGACAATTGATAGAAGAAGCAAAGGCAAATTTCATTTGAACTCCCAATCCTGTTTATTGATATTCGTTTGGATGAATTTATTTCACAAAGTACCTGCAATACGAAATAAAAAAATATATAATGAAAAGTACGTGGTATAAAATGCATTTTGAAAAAGTCCGACCACTGCGTTATAGCCTACATGTATGTAGCTCTAGAAAATATTTGGGGAAACGAATATTTGCCGATCGATAGCATTATCTTCTCCCAGTGCAGTTTCCATTTAGCGTTTTACATTAAGGACGTCAAAACCAGGCCCGCTTTCTCGAAAAAAAAACTTAAGTACGTTCTCAGACTCAAATCTGAGTACCGTGCTCAAATCGCACGAAATCCACGTGAACTTCAATCGAATACCCTTCCACGTTGGAGAGTATTCCATTGGGGTTGAGCATGTACTCATGAGTATGTACTTTTTTCCAGAAACCAGGGCCAGGTATTGTTTGAGAAACTGTTAAACGAACATTTTATGGCGTATAAATCTTTAAAAGGGTTGTATTTAAAAGACTTATCAAATTACCAATTTACAAAAAAGATAAAGACTGCTTTTCAATCGCATGCAAAATAAGAACTACTGCACTCTTGAAGTTCAAGGCGACCTTGATTAAAGTTGAATATCAAACACTGACAGCATTTTCAAGACTATAAGGAATAAAGCTTTCAAGAAGTTCGAGAGGAAAAGACCATAACTTACAAACAAACAAAATTTGAATTATGGTATTTCTCCACAGTGTTTTATTATCCATTGTTAATTTTTTGCCGTACATATTTGAGCCGGGACCCTTGTAGCATTTGAGGAAACCATATTTCAAGATCAGTCAGTGTCTACATGGAGACTGGTAGAGACATATGCTGCTCTTTTTCGATTGCTACAGGCCATATGGATTTTTTGGAGAACAGCATGGTTCTTGGTCAGACTGCGTGTATACGCAGGCTGATCTGGAACAATGTTGGGCTCAAAAGCCTTAAGGGACCTTTTCCAGATCCCAGGCTCATTTGTATTTATATTTGGTCTTGTTTAAAATTTACTGGGGCTGTCTTCAATTCGGACAATACGTGAATATTGTCCTCTCGGAGAACGAGATGCTAGTTCCTTAGATTTCATTCTAGGCCTTCTAATTGAAGTCAGTATCTGTTCAACCTACCCGACTTTCTCATTTCGAAATAAATATCGAATAAGAAAAGCCGATTCTCGATAGAAAGCAAAAAACATGTAATGGCGTCTGTGATGTGATGCTATTTATCGTAGCTGTTCAACGAAAACCTCGTAACTGCAACTTTTTTAAGCTGCAGTTACGAGGTTTTCGTTGAAAAGCAGCGATATTATGGATAATGGGACACAATCGAACAGACTGAATTATCTAGCTTGGTCCCTTTAACCCGTTAACAGACGTCCAATTTGAAAAGTGATGCAGGCGACAATTTAAGCTGATAAAATAAAAAACATTTTGGGTTAGAAAACATTGTGAATAATGAAAAACTTTTTCCTTGAGGGGTATCAGAAAGCGTCACAGTTTGGTTTTGTGTTATTAAGCAACTATTGGCAATGATTTGAACATGCGCACATTTTGAACCTGTGCTTATTTACTTAGGCGTTGTTAAATTGTAAATGTCAGAGGTATTTTGCCAATTGCGAAATTTATTCGACTATTATTCATTTATTTACCCAATGCACTTCATTAAGGTACACTCAATAGAGATCTTTACCAATAGAAATAAGCTGAATATGGAAAAGGATCCGTCCTTTATGGCATTTCAGACCAACATGGATCCAGATCAGCCTGCCCACACGCACAGTCTGATCAAGATCCATGCTGTTCTCTAATAACTTTCTAAGTACGCGATGGAGCGAGCTCTTAAAGCTTTATCGAACTGAACTTGATTTCAGACTTATCCGATTTTGGTCTCAAAAGTCATAATCATGTGCCGTTATAATCATCGGTACCTTTTGAGTGTTAGAACACTAATTTTAGTGCCATTTCTAGCACCAAAATGGTACCAATGACTATTGAGTTTTATACTATGTTTTTAGTCATATTTAGACGTTTCTATAACGTGATATAACGTGATATAACGTGGTGTTCTTATCTGTAATTGTAATTATTGGTACGTAACTGGGTGTTAGAAGTGATACTAATATTAGTGCTACTTCTCGCACCAAAAGGTACCCATGGCTATTTAGTTTTAACATATCTTTTTATGTCATATTTTGACGTTTTATAACGTGATATATCGAAATCTTCTAATCTGTTTTCAGGTGTCAAGATGTGCGTACGCCATGATAATTATCTGTACCTTTTGGTTTTTAGAAGTAGTACTAATATTCATGCTACTTCTCGCACCAAAAAAGGTTCCGATAACGTTTTAGTTTTAGTCTTTTTACGTCATATTTTGACGTTTTGTAACGTCATATAACGTAATCTTCTGATTTGTTTTCAGGTATCAAGATGTGCGTGCGCCGTGATTATTATCGGTAACATTTGGGCACTACAAATAATACTAATATACTTTACTGCATTTTTACGTCATGTTTCTAATCAGATTCACGTGACTTGAGAATTTTTCGTGCGACGTCGTTAACATTCGTTACGTATCCGAACCTATTCGTACGACAACATAACCATTCGGCGGTGGAACGTTCCACCGCCGAATGTTTATGACGTCACCCGAATATTATGGATGTCGTGTGAATCACATTAGGGTGGACTACTAGTACCTTAAGACGTTTCAGAACATGAACCTTACGTGTTTTTTCGTGTTTTTCAGATGTCAAGATGTGCGTACACCATGATAATTATCGGTAACTTTTGGTTGTTAGAAGTAGTACTAATATTAATGCTACTTCGTGCACCAAAAAGGTACCAATAACATTTTAGTTTTAGTCTTTTTGCGTCATATTTTGACGTTTTATTACGTCATATAACGTAATCTTCTAATCTGTTTTCAGGTATCAAGATGTGCGTACATGTACGCCGTGATAATTATCGGTTAATTTTGGGTGTAAGAAGTAGTACTAATGGTCTTCACTACATTTTGATGTCATGTTAAAGTTGTCCACCCGTAATGAGATTCGCGCGACGTTGGAATTTTTCGTGCGACGTCGTTAGCGTACGTAACGTATCCGAACCTATTCTTGCGACGACCTAAACATTCGTCGGTGGAACGTTCCACCGCCGAGTGTTTATGACGTCACCCGAATAATATCGACGTCGTGTGAATCACAGTACGGTGGACTAGTAGTACCTAACGACGTTTCAGGACGTAAACCTAACGTGTGTTTTTTTTTTCATATTTTCAGGTGTCAAGATGTGCGTACGCCGTGATAATTATCGGTACCTACTGGGTGCTGGAAGTAATGCCGATAGCTGTGACGTCACTTATCCCCATCTTCCTGTTTCCACTGCTGGGCATTATGCCGTCAGGTCAAGTCTGCGTTAATTATGCTAACGTAAGTTACGTCTGTTACTCACGTCATTATGGTTCTTGTCATCTGTTAATTACCAACAATTTGACCATCTCTAATGAAAAGACGGCCAATCACTTTGATTTGGACGTTCCATACTATGGTATGAAATGCCAGATACCGTCGGTGTTATTGCAATAGCACCGATGATATATATGGTTATTTGCCAAATTGTAAACACTAAGCATGGTGCAAAATGACGCCACGTCTCTTATTTCCATTTTTGTTCCCATTACTGGGCATGATGACCCCATGACAAGACAAGTGTGCATTATGTTTGCTAACGCAAGTTATGTTGCTACTTTAACATCATTGCGATGTGTGTTTTTTACGTTCGAAACTAAAGCAAATACCACCAGAAACACGTTGTGATACGTACCAATTTTTAATTAGAAATCACTTATTCCCACATTATAATATTTCTACGCTCGCGGCTTGGCATTTTGACACTTAGACAAGTCTGTATCAACTATACAAACGTAAGTCACGTTTTGGACATTATGTAAGATGAAGTGTTCCATAAATGCGTAGCAAATGCGTTATCAGCTTTGACGTCACTATTCATATTTTCAATATTTCCAGCCTTTCAAACAAGGTGTTGAATAGAGGTCCCGTCTGAATACGACGTTAGCTATTGAGTAAGACGCGTTAACGTTTAACGTAATTTCAAGAAACGTTAATGAACGTTATAGACAGGGGTTAAACGATGAGCTAGTTTAATCGCGTTAAAACCAGATTATCATTCTTCGGTTTTTCTGCTTCCGGCATGCTCCCATTACTGTCATTTTAGCCCTATCCCAAACACGAGCTGGTTTCAATGCCCTCGTAGTAAAGGTTTTGGAAATGATTGAGATACGCAAAGGAAGAAAAGGCTCATAAACAACATTTTCTGTGTTTTCCTCAATATTTTTGTGCCATATATCGCACTAATCTTATTTCTATTAACATCCGTTTTGTCATCTGTAGCAGCTTTCGAATAAAACAACTCCAAATTACTATCTTTTGGAAAAGAGTTAATTACAATGTGTCATATTAACATAAAATTCAAATAAGTATTCCAAGGGGCTTCACCCCTTTCCTAAACAACAATGTTTCAAACTCCTACCGTTTGAAATCTATTGCATGCGATAAAATTGAAGTTTATAAAAAGGGTTTTGCGTACATAATTGCATAGAAAACATACAAAACATTCTAAGAAAATAAGAATAGGCTGATTATAAGCTTTAGCTTTTTTAGTCTAATTGATTCGCATAAGATTTCTTAATAAACGCCAAAGCAATGTCTTGTGTAAGAAAGGGTTAATTAAGATTGTAAAATAGATATGTAGATAAATGCAAACTAGGAGATATATACGTCGTGCCTGTTATAAACTTAATTGTAACGTAAAATCAATGTAACCTTTTCCCAAGCAACGCAGTTTTAGACTGATCCAATTTGAAATACATAAATTACAGACAATAAGATGGCTGTTAGTAAAGAAGGACATTGTGTGCTCCAGCCGCCGCAATATGACCATAGTAGTTGAAAACGGCGTAAAACTCCAATAAACCAAACCAAACAACGCATTTTGCAATGTAGTGATGAAAAAGGAGATTAACGTATTTTCAAGTCTTTTCTTATTAGAGATGTGAAGACCAAGTTTGAGAAAAGGTTCATTCTTTACCAATTAATCCTTGAATCTGACATTCTAAATTCAGAAATCATATACGATAGTTCTAAGAAAAGAAGAAGATACTTTTTTCCAGCCGGACGTAATGATGAGCTTTTGACTACGTATCGCAACACAAATAAATGATAGTAGTGATAGCAATATCCCGTTCATGACGGTCGTACGATAGTGTTACGACTGCAATTCTTCCTGCGATGATACCTTGTTTAGGGTGTGCCATTCCGTGCATCAAGCCTAGGGATGGCTTCATTTTAAATAACATTTGTACTGGAGCGGACTTGGTGCAGCAGTAACGCGGTAATTTGAACCTGTGCGCCTCAATATGCCGAAAACGACATTTATAAACAACTTAATTATATTTTATCGTCGTCATCAGCTTTCAAAATAGTGACAATCTTAATTTTCGCCTTTCAGGAAAAGCGTCCTTACTTTTTACGTGGGATAATGAATGTTTAGGCATTCCATCGTAAATTGATATTGTACTCTAACAGTAGATTTTATAATGTTGAAGGCGCCTTGGTAAACAATGCATTAGTGCTTAGTACAACTTTGAATATAAAAAGGTCATTCAATGTCACTGGTAGAATTTTGCGTGGGATGCTTTCATTTAACCCATTACCGAATGACAAAATTTTAAGCTTGTCCAAGTACACAGATGAGGCAGACGACAATTTCAAGTGAATATATTTTTATGTTTTTTGGTATTTTTGGGTAGAAAACACTGTGGAAAATGAAGAAATTGCTTGTCACAAGCAATTTCTTCATTTTCCACAATGTTTTCTAAAGCCCTTATATTGAATGGTGTCAAAACGCGTGAATGTTTGGGAATGGGTCAAATCCTTTCAAAATGAAACATGATTTTAATCAGTTTAGAGCTTCAAGTTCAAAAGTTGATAAACTGAATGCCTCGAATCTTACGTCCCACTTCTCGAGAAGGTAGTACGGAGACGAAATCATTAAGCAATGGACAAAGCTGTTTTATATACTCGTTTTAACGTTTCCGTATAGATCGGATATGTTACAAATGTTCACGAAAAATTCCGACAACGCTTGAACCTCATTAGGGGCAATCTCCCTCGCAATTATCTCCCCTGAATTGGGATTGGGGAGATCTCTGCAGGCACAGCTTGAGTTACCAAGATTTTAGGTAATTGAACTTTTATTTTTCAAATTTTCATTTAAAAAAGTAAACTCGTGTTAGTAATGTTTTAAGAATATGAGGTGTCAGATATGAATCCAAATAAAAAATAAAATTGGATTTAAAAAATGGTATCTGAAACATAAATAAATTTCCGCCGTCTTTACGATATCACGTGACATAGTGACCATGTATATGCCTGCAGTGATAATCTAAAGCATTGTCGCTGTGTGGAGTTTGCTTTAGGGAAGGACTATAATCTGGCTGCTACTGTTTGACCTAGATACGTTTGTGTCTTGAAACTTAATGTAAAAAAGTAAAAATTACTTGAACAAAGTAATTGTACATTTTGGATCACCATTGTTTCCGAAATTCACTCAGAAACCCCGATCATACGGTAGTCCACCCCTAATGAGATTCACACGACGTTGGTCGTTTTCGTGCGACTCCGTTAATATTCGCTATATGTATTCAAACCTATTCGGAGAGATCGTTAAACATTTTTCGCTGGAATGTTCCACCGCCGATTGTTTACGACGTTGCACGAATAATTCCAACGTCGCATGAACCTCATTAGGGTTGGACTTCCTTAAACCTACACTAGATCCTAAAGGGGATACTACTGGTACTTAGTTTCTGTACTTTATGAAGGAAAAATGTCTGAAAAATAGCCATTAATTTGTCAGCTATCCTCTTATAGATTCGCCAATTCTGTTAATGATTTATTGGAAAAGAAAACGTAAACACGCACAATCTTAAGGTATCTAAACCAGTATTGCTCTAAATAGTAATATCATGTCGGCTTTTTTTTAGAAAAAACACCTCGTAACTGGAACATAAAACATGCTATATTTACGAGATTTTTGAAGAAATCCGACGATAAGTAGAAAATCAATTTTCTTCTATGTTATGTCCGTTTAACGACCTTCTAACGAAGAAGTGAGCCTTGGATATTGGCAGAATGGCGGTATTTTATGACAGGCTCTAATTTCTCTGTTACCGCTTATATTTTGTGACGTCAATTACTGAGAATACTTGTTGTCAAATCCCAAGCAAAGTCAGTCATAGTCAATACGGGGCACTAACTATGTAAATAAGCATTTGTTCAAAAAACTGCTAAAAAATAACGTCCCTGGAATGATACCAGAGTATATGTCCTAAATAAGTGTTTGTAACATTGAAATTAAATCTGCATGACGTAAGGACTGGTGCACTTCAGAGAGATTTTATTTTAACATAAAATTGTTTATCAAGCCGCATTTTGTGACCCTGAAAGAGAAAAAATATCAACAAAGTTTCTATAAGAGGCAGTGCTCTAATTATCGACTATTCAGTCATAACAAACAATACCAATCCCGATTTCTAGGCCAACCCTTTCCCAAACAAAATCGGGTTTTGACGTCTCTTATAGAAAAAGGCTTTGGAAAACATTGAGACAAAAGAAGAAACTGCTGATAACCAGCAGTTTCTCCTTTTGTCTCAATATTTTCTATGCCATATTTTACACAAATTCTATCTTTAATAACTTAAATTTTGTCATTTGTGGCAGTTTTGGAAGTGGATCACCGTAAAATTGTGTTGTTTGGGAAAGTGCTAAGCTAGGGAGAATCAAATATAAATCTAATTACCGTCTTCTGTACGTCATTTTTGCGTGTTTTCTATCGGTATTAATTGAGATTGGTAAAAAGGTGTTTCCCTAGGAATTTGCTATCCTACTTCGCAAATTGAATTCGATAAATGAAACATCACCTACGTAGCACTAACCTATACTTTGTACAATCATAGTATTTGACCTTAACTAAATGTAACAAAACAAAAGTTCGTAGATTCATCATGTTCGTGACTAAAAAGAAGTTTGCAGATATAAAATTTAAACACATATTCTATTTACTTTCACAAAATACACTGCCTTTATAACCATTACTTACAGTCTTAAAACCGTTAAAACTTTGCAAGAAAGCTTTGTGTACTCAACACTAGTGCTCTAAGGTTAAGATTTATGATCTTGAGTCAATTCAATGTACCCATTTTATTGCTAAAGAAAAACATGTTAACAACAGAACTCATAAGCGGTCTCTTTATCTTGCAGGACACGCTTATGTTATTTTTCGGCAGTCTGATCGTGGCCGCTGCTGTTGAAAGATGGAACCTCCACAAACGTATAGCATTGAGAGCCCTGACTCTGGTGGGACCGGAACCAAGATGGTATGTGTGTTCATTTGCTTGTCTAAACCAAGAAATGGAAATAATCCTTTCTCAAGCGACATTTTTTGACAAGGTCAAATTTAAAGTGTCCGATGATTGGCAAGATTAAAGTCTTGTGCCAAAAGAACACCTTACTATTAACCAAATATCAAAGTTTCTACAATTTTCCAATATTAGAAGTGTTTTTATTTCGTCTTTTAAATTGGATATTTTGGTCTTTTCCGATCTTTGCCGAAGAAAATACGCTAAACTTCCGACTTGAAATTATGACGTCATACTTGCCACTGAATGACGTCATGGCGGGAAAAACGGGCAGTCATGGGTCATTTCCCGGAAAGTCTGAAATTTCTGAAAAAGTTAAATGTCCGACTTTTCTGTCATAAAGCGACTTCCCCAATTGATACTCAAAACACGGAATTCGTCCTCAGTAAAAGTTAGAAAAAATGTTAAAACAGTCAAAGAATAGGTCGTAGGTGAATTAAGGAATGTGCCAAAGAACGGTTTAAGTTTGTCTGTATTACTCTTACGATCGAGAAATGGATAAAAACTGAGACTTCGCTATATGACAGAAAAGTCGAACACATTATCTTTGTCAGACAACTCATGCTCTAGATTGGGGGCGGAGTCAAGCCATTGATGACGTCAATCCGTGGCAATTTTACGGAAATTGCCGATCTTTATTTTCTCGAAAATCAGTTTTTCAACGATGTAATGAAAAGCAAATAAAACTTTTAAAACAACCGAGTTTGGCGGATCTTTTATAAAACACGTTAATTTAATGATTTTCTTCCAATATACGGTGCAATAAACTGCCAAGCTTGGTAGCCTTTAAAGCTGAATCAGATTACAAAATCTATTTTGTTGGGGGTAGGAATTTGTGTACATAAAAGCATGGAAAATAATGAGAAAAATAGAAGAAAATGCTGGTTTTCAGCATTTCCTTCCTTTGTCTCAATGTTTTCCCAAGACATCGCTATTGAGGACGTCAAAATAGATCTTGTTTTTGAATGGGTTAAAGTGCAAATATATTAACACGTGCTAGTTTGCATACTGCATAGTCCAGTCTGGCCAGGGTCAAATATATTTTGCAAATATTTTCTTCACAAACGTATAGCATTTAGAGTCCTGAATCTGGTGGGACCGGAACCAAGATGGTATGTGTGTTAACCCATTACTAGGCGGCAAAATGCTAGACTGGTCCAAATTCAAAGATGTTACAGACGAGAATTTGAAGTGAATAAAATGTAAATTCGTTTGATCTGTTTGGGTAGAAAACATAGTGGGAAATGAAGAAATTGTTTGTCAAAAGCAATTTCTTAATTTTCCTTAATGTTTTCGAAGCCTTTATCTTTTGGGGAGTCAAACAGAGTCATTGTGTGATAATGTATTAATTTGCTTGGCTTAACCAAAAATGGCAATTAAAGAGCTAAAGTATTAAAGCAGGCTATGCTTTGTATTACATGTCTAGTCTGACCAAGGTCAAATGTTTTGCCAATAATTACTTCACAAATGCATATAGCATTACGAGCTCAAAAAATGGTTGGACCGGAACCAAAATTGTATACATGTATGACGTCACGCCACGATAAATTATTGTGACAAATATAATAGTACACACTATATATACGTATCAATCCTGGGGCTGTATTCATAAGCATTAAAATATGTTAATAGATTGTCTAAATCTGAGTTATATTACAACCCATCTGATTAGACGAAACGTATGTCTCGGCCAATCTAATTGATTTCTTTATAATTTCAATTTTTTTCTTGAAACTGATTGGTACTGAAAACCACCCATTGTCAGTCAGCGTTGCAGTGATGTGTCCTTTAACAGATTCCACAAAACTAATGATCAGCCAGCCTCTCTGGCGTCATTAAGCGTCACAGCCAATTCTTTATGTATTCTGTCAACGGACGACAGTATCTTTTATATAATCTTACAGGGCCTGAACTCGCAAGATATGAATATTTCATGAGCAGACTACACTCGTGATTTTGGTGTTTTATTTGTGGTACATGTATTACAAGAAAGGTTATTAAAAATCGTCGCTTTTCTGTGAAAACCTCGTATCTGCAGCTTGTTTTAAGCTGCAGATACGTGGTTTTCGCAGAAAAGCAGCGAAATGTTCTTGTATGCTCGGAGGGAAGAATTATGCATAATTAGAAAATAAGTAAAGTGACCTTCGCTAAATCCGAATTTCTTGTTTATTCATGTGCACACGTAGACTGTTCACGTGATCTTTGGTCATGTGACAGTCTTTTCGGAAGTACGATTATCCATTGCTTCAGAAAACGAATGAATATATGAATAATATATTGAGTCTATAGATTATATTTAGGCTACCGGTTTTACAACATGTAACAATGTCACGTGACCAGGCATGTAGCTGCCCATATACTAGTAGGCTACGCGAGTATGCAGCTGAATCGTCATTATTTTGAAATAAGGATGACTATAATTGCTAGATTTTAGTTGTAATGATCTCAATTTTTATGCTCAAACAGATTTAATTTGTTGTTCAAAAATAACACACGAAACGCCGAAGTGAATTACGTTGTACCATTTTATATGAAACAAAAATAAGCGGGGTATGCCGCATGGCTTGCGCATTCTTGAATCCACACTCTTTGTAGGCTTTCTACGCCTCTGTCGGCCATATACCGGTAACTTGCAACACAGTTTGATGTAATTTTGGCTCTGATGATTAAATTTAAGAGTTTTCTCTGTATTTAGGTTAATGTTGGGTATCATGCTGCCGACCTGGTTTTTGTCAATGTGGATGTCTAACACAGCTACCACAGCTATGATGTTACCGATTCTGAACGCTATTCTTACACAGATCAAAGAAGTTAAAGATAAAGGTAAAACTAATGAACAAGATTTGACTATATGATCAGATGCAGTTTTCACAAACCATTCTTAATCAATTGCGTAAATCTAAATTATATTACATGCCATCTGATTGGACGAAACTGATGGATTACTATGCAAGTTTACAGACATACAGGAAAAGGACTGATGTATGATGAGCCTTTACACATTATCGATGCAGATATTTAACCTTTTCCAAAATTTTCTCTGAATTTGACTTCCCTGAGAGAAAACTGATTGGGGTAATTGGTGCAAAATAAGAAAATTCTGGTTACCCCAATATTTTCTGTACTGTAATTTACAACTTCCATAACCAAAATACGAACATGTAACAGTAGAAATTATTTAGCTCACACTGCACGTAATTTGTCTTTACTCGATGAAGTTTTCATTCTTTAGGCAAATCTTAAGTAATGGTCAAATTATAAAACATTTGCATTTCGTCGATGTAATTGCAAAACCTCGTAACAACAGCTTGATTAAAGCTGTAGTTTAAGTTACGAGGTTTTGCAACAACACCGACAATTTCTTTAGTTGCAGCACAGCAACAAGACAACGAAAACATGCTACAGAACGGGTACAAGCATAACGGCGGGGAACCAACCATTCAGCGTGGGGTCAAGGTCGTTATTGAGATGGACAAAATTGTGGAACCAGGCCACCCTATCACGTGAGTCTATTTTTATCCTCATTTGCATATTGACGGATCGTAATTCACGTCTCAAACGAGATCAGATCGAAATGACATTGTATTGTATTGCCTTTAACATCACCTTTGATAAAAGGCGATTGAAATGGCCTATGATATGAAATTTGTGTTCATCAGGGTGTACAACGTTCGAACTGCATTATGGGTAATTTCGGCTGCGCTGTGGAGGAATTTAGTGAAAATTCTCTCGACTCAGGTAAGTGTTTATCAAATATTTCCGCCAATTCACGACCGATTTTGAAAAACTAACGTGGAGTGCCCCCGCCTTAACGAAAGTAATCATCGGATATTAATTTCACGTCCCTGCACACAGTATTAAAAAAGTTATTGAAGAACGAAAATTGGAAAAGGCGTTTTCTGATGGCACCGCTGTGGAGTACTGTACAATGTTTTTGAAGAAAAGGGGCTAAAATACCAATGTCCGAGTACGTTATCAGAACGAGCCTAACTGCGGTCCGCCTGACCATAACCCTCAGAAATCTGATTGAAACCGTGAAATTTAAGCAAATTTCAAGATTGCTCCGCTGTGGAGGGTGCCAAAAATGCTCCGCTGTGGAGGCAAACACGTTAAAAGATATGCATTGTTCTTTGCCACCGATAGGAAACGGATCGAACCGTACAAATGCATCTATGTGTATCACCTTTTATTGTCTTACTTAGAACATGCCTATGTACGTAGTAAGACCGTAAAATGTACATTTGGCATGACACAGTTAACGCCCTATTGTTTTAATACCTTACTCGGAGAGTACTCCTAAACGTTTTTAAAATAACTCATAATCTAGAATAACTTTATATGCCCACAATAACAAGATTTTAATATGCATTCGGTATTTTCCGTTGATTTTCGTGCGTCTCTGTAAAATTTAATGTACAATTTAATTGGTTCTCCGTTAAAATGAATTGGTTTTTAACACTTTCCCGAACGACCCAATTTTAGACTGTCTCAATTTAAAAAGTGTTGCAGACAAAAAAACAAAACCTGATATCATAAGAATGAAATGTGTATATTACAACATAGAAAATATTTTGGGAAAATGATAATCAGCCATTTATTATTTTCCCTCAATGTTATCGCAATATATTCCTACTAGGAACACCAAGCTTACTGTAACTTACTGTACCGAGGCCGAAAGAAAGCCCGAGGCTTGTGGTGGCCCATCTCTTTGTCTTCTTTCTCCGTTAATAAAACAGGTTGGACTGAACTTTTGGGGGTGGTTGCGTCAATGTTTGTTTAAATTACTCTTGAAGGCATTTATACTTTTGGAATTGACCACTTCGTCCGTTAATGAGTTCCACGTGTCAACTACTCTGCATGTAAAACTTTGGTATCTTATCTCTGTTCGTGAATACTGTTTGTATAGATTTTTTTTGAGTTTCCTCTAGTTCTTGTTGATAGATTGAGTTTTAGGAAATTTTCCGATGATGTTTTATCATAATTATTTTGGATTTTGTACACTTGTATCATGTCAGTTATAAGTCGTCTATACTCAAGGGTAGGTAGCCCCAGATGTCTTAGTCGTTCACTGTATGTTAGGTGTTGAATGTTTTTCAGTAACCTTGTCGCTCTTCTCTGGACATTTTCGATAGATTTTGGTTTTTTTTAGATGTGGAAACCAAGCTACTGATGCATATTCCAAGTGGGGTCTTACAATAGCTTTATAGAGGTTTATGTTTTTTTTGTCTGGGTATGTGAATGTTCTGTGGATGATTCCAAGATTTCTGTTCGCAAGTTTGATTTTGGCATTTATGTGACTTTCACATTTGACCTCTGAGTCGATGATCACGCCTAGATCTTTTTCTTCTTTGAATGTGACAATTTCTGATATATTATTTGCTTTGTCTTTCATCTCGTAGCTACCGAACTCCTTTTTACCGATGTGTAGGCGCTTACATTTATTTGAATTGAACTCTAGGTCCCAATCGTCTGACCATTTACAAAAGTTATTGATAGTTGTTTGAAGTCTCTGGTGGCCGTCTTCTGTTTTTATGGAGTTAAAAGTTTTCGTGTCGTCTGCAAACAGTTATACTATGGTTTCCGCCATGTCTGGTAGGTCGGTTACGTATATTAGAAATAATGTTGGGCCCAAGACACTTCCTTGAGGAACACCACTAAATACATCTACTGGCAGTGACTTTTTACCGTTGACCACTACTCTTTGACTTCTGTTACTGAGAAAGTTTTTGAACCAGTCTAAAACTTTTCCTTGTATTCCAATTTGGTACAATTTGTGGATGAGCTTCTCATGGTTGATGGTATCAAACGCTTTCTTGAAGTCGAAAAAGATAATGTCAGCTTCCTCTACTCTGTCTATGGCAGTTGTCCAATTTTCAATTGATTCTGGTAGTTGAAGAGTTCAAGATTTTCCATTCATGCAGATTCTTATAGGTCTGTAATTTTCTGCAAGTTTTTTGTCTCCTCCTTTGAAGATAGGCAAAACCATGGATTGTTCAGGAAATGGTTAAGGTAGCTCACAAAGATTTTATATCATTTTACCATCTCGTTGATCGAGACATTTTCAGGTATATCGCATCCGGAAGTCAGTCATATTGACGAACTTGGGCAGCTAGGGCGGATCAAGGATTTTTTTTCCAGGAGGGGGTCGTCCAAGCCCAAATGGAAACTTAGTTAACATGTGTTATATTGCTAAGTTTATAAGTGAATGATAGCCGTTATTACAAACTTTACAATAGATGTACCAGCTCTAACCATTAAAAACATTTATTTTTTTTTCTGTGAAAACACATTTAAGATGTAGGATGAGCTACCCGGGTGAACGGAGTCAAATGGAAATTTCAAAGAAAATTTTCTTTCATACGTTTTTTTTTTCAGATTTTCATTTTTAACTTGCATTCTTATCTAAATCTCCAAGGTTGACTTTTGAGAAGTTGATATAAAAGTAAAATAAAAAAGATACTATATATCATCAAAGTTAGAACATTGTTCGTGTGGTCAATGTCGTGCAACTGTATGTGTAACAACTTGCCCCGTGTAACAAATAGACCCTGCCTCCCCTACTAATATATTCATACATGAAAACCTGGAAATCGGTATAGGATTCTTAGAGTTGTTGCACAAGAAACTTGTATGGATTGCATTTTTGAGACACCATGTATAATTTTACGGTCTTACTACGTACATAGGCATGATCTAAGTAAGATAATACCAAAGTGATATACAAAGATGCATTTGTATGGTTCGATCCGTTTCTTATCGGTGGCAAAGAACAATGCATGTCTTTTAACATGTTTTGACTCCACAGCGGAGCCTTTTTTGGCACACTCCACAGCGGATCAATCTTGCAAATCGCTTAAATTTCACGGTTTCAATAAGATTTCTGAGGGTTATGGTCAGGCGGACCGCAGTTAGGCTCGTTCTGATAACACACATCATGCTTTCGTACTCGGGCATTGGTATTTTAGCCCCTTTTCTTCAAAAACATTGTACAGTACTCCACAGCGGTGCCTTCAGAAAACGCCTTTTCCAATTTTCGTTCTTCAATAACTTTTTTAATACTGTGTGCAGGGACGTGAAATTAATATCCGATGATTGCTTTCGTTAAGGCGGGGGCACTCCACGTTAGTTTTTCAAAATCGGTCGTGAATTGGCGGAAATATTTGATAAACACTTACCTGAGTCGAGAGAATTTTCACTAAATTCCTCCACAGCGCAGCCGAAATTACCCATAATGCAGTTCGAACGTTGTACACCCTGGTTCATTAAAACCTTGCAGATTCGTCCACATTTCTTGATACAAATTTATTCCGAAGTATTGAATAATTTACAGTCGCTGCGTGGTCACAGGTGGTGAACTCGGCCAAAGCGATGGACGTTTTTCGCTACAACAAGGTACAGATATTTTGCGTTTAAATGTGTGTTTAAAGATCTGATTGGATAGTTTTTTCTAATATCAATGAATTTGTTCTAAAAATAGACCGGGTTTATCGATATGTATTGACAAACCGTCGGTGTTATTATAAAATCTCGTAACTACGTCTTTATCGAAACCGTAGTTACGATATTTTATAACTACACCGACGGAATACAATGATCGCGAATAAACGTCCCACGCTTTGGCCGAGTTCACCACCAGTGGTGGTAGGCTAACTATTTCGGTTGATACTTTAAAGCAAGCCAACTCCTACAAGACTTCCCTTGGCAAGATAAAGTGGGTTATTCCCCTTTGTATTTTTGGGGAACTTTTTTGCTCCATTGTTCAAATATTTGCTTTTGACTCGTATGTACTTGATCGATATTGTAATTAATTTGTTTATATTGGGATATTTGATATATTTTCGATAGAGTTTTGAAATTCTATCAATCAAAAATTCTGTCATGCAGTAAGTCCGCTAAACTCATTGAATTTGTCAATGGAGACAGGCGCGTATCCAGGCATACTCCCATACTCCCGGGAGTACCTCGAATTTGAAAAAAAAAAAAAAAAAAAAAAATCTGTGGTCTAAAAAGGGTATTAAAACCGAAGCCTAAGGGGGCACAAGGTAAGTATGAATTCACCTGAATATTATTTCGTACATTGTAGCAAAAATGTCATTTTTATAAAGGTTGAATTTGTTTTCTTAGTAACTTTGACTTATTTTCTACTGTGTGTATTTTGTCGCTAGTAATTAACTCGTATCGGCAGTACAGTGGCGGATCCAGAGGGGGTTCGGGGGGTTCAAACGAACCCCCCTCTGTAGCCAAATTATTTTATATTCATGCAGAAATTCAGTAAATTTTGTGTTATTCTAGGAAAACGAACCCCCCTATTTGTAGATTCGAACCCCCCCCCCCCCCCACAGAAATCCTGGATCCGCGGCAGCAGTAGTTACTTCCCTTAAAATTATTTAATGAAGTGACGGACAGGCGGGTTAATACGCCCCCCCCCCCCTTATATGCGGAATATCTATTTTTCAAACTCTAGACTATAATTTCAAGGTGGGGATTGTGCATGCTGGGATGGGTAAATCTACGGACAAATTTGCCTCGCTTCAGGTAAGACATTTTGCAATAATTTCCTTATTTCTGCGTCAATTCAAAAACGGTTTGTTGCATGTACCTCGCTTTACTGAGCCCTTTCCTCCGATATATGCTTTACACGACACCTTTTTGTACTTTTTGCGAAAAGTGATCCCAACCGACTGGAAAAACGACAAAAAATCTGGTCGTTTTTATGGGGAGTTTTCAAATAAGTAATACACATGAGGAAAGCGCTCAGTAAGGCGGGGTATATGCAACAAACCGCTTGAAAATTGACACAGAAATAAGAAAATAATTGCACAATTTCCTACCTGAAGCGTGGCTTATTTTGCCGTAGTCGTTATCATTTCGTTTTCTGGTCAGTTGGGATCAATTTTTGGAAAATTAAAAGGATACCACAAATAATCCATGTATCCGAGGAAAGAGATTTTCAAGGCGGGGTACATGCAACAGACCTTTTGAAAATCGACAAAGAAATAAAGGAGTTATTGCAAAATATTTGACAAGATTCGAGATTATTTTGTCCGTATTCGTTATCCATCCCAGCATGCACACTCCCCACCGTGAATTTGAAATAACACTCCTCGGCCCCACTGAACCATATTTCCAAAATATTCGCAGTGCGCCGGTAGAGTGAATTGTCAGTTGTGGATCTAAAGGTTTCTGAAAGAAATATGTTGAGTTGACACATCTTTTCTCCAACAATATTTCGGTATTTTGTCAAAATAAGTCGTCGTCTTGACTGTATGATTTATACACTGTCATAATCTGCTTCCATCAGTAGGCTAACACACACACACACACTTGGATTCAGTCTAAAATAAATAATTATTCCACTGTTTTATACCTGATTCTAATCGTTACAATAAGACAGAAATGGAATTTAAAGTCCAGGAAATGGCGCCATTTCGTTTACTCATTTATAAAATTTTCTTACGTAGAGGGAGGGGACACCCCTCCAAAACCCTCCCCGTTCGCAGCCCCAAAGTTCATAACCACTTGACGCGCCTGTACTGGTAAAGATATTCGCTTCATATTTGGGAAAAAACATCCCTTGGCGAAAAATTCTTTCGGATTCTCTTATTCCATTTTTCGTCGGGGCTTCGCCCCCCTGGACCCCCTAAAGGGGCTCTGCCCCTTCACCCAGCTGGGTCTGCGCTCCCCCAGACCCCCTTCTTCTTTTTGGTAAGGGAGTACTTCAATTTCGGCCCCAGGTACGCCCCTGGGAGAGATACCGTCGGAAGTGTGTGACTTCTTCCCGATATTAAAGTAAAAATTTAAAAAAAAAAAACGATCAATAATAAAAATCAGAAATTTGCAACCACAATGTTATTAGATAAAAAGGGTTTCAAAAGTAAACTTTAGTAAAACAAAATTGAAAATACTAGGAGACACACTGTTGACCAATAAATACATTTATACCATCCTCGGAAACCCCGCGGTCATAGCTACGCTACATGACCCCTGGGGCACTTGGCCTATTAAACTTTGAATTAGCCGCCAAAAATCGACACGAAACGCATGAGTGCAAGGCCCAATCAAATAACGGCTCTCATAAGTCAATGCGTTGTCAATTACAACCAAGATGGCTGCGCTCATGATAAGATGTAATTTGTGCGACAACAATTTAAAAAATTACAGATCGCTGACATGTCATTCAGCTTTGAAATACAAAGATAGGGAAAGTTTCTCTTTGGAAGTCTTTTAAACTTGAAAAATTAAATTTTTCACACACTAAACGATAGTAATCCTCCATATTGACAACTTACCCGAAGCGATTTATCAATCTCCTACGCAGTTATCTACCCTGAATCAGGATTAAATTACGTACCTCTGACGTAATCACTGTTTAGAGGTTGGCGATTTGTATCGGCCAGTTTGATTGGTCTACTCACCCATCATGAAATGATTATGGAACCAATGAAACGGCGGCATTTGGGAGCGGCTAATACAAAGTTTTCATCGCCAAGTGCCCCAGGGGTCATGTAGCGTGAGCTATGACCGCTGTGGTTTCCGAGGATGCATTTATACGTACCTGGACGCGTTGGGTAAGCCAGACAATCGAATATAGCGTCTCTCTTCAACAAAAACTTCGTAACTGCTGCTTGTTTTATACTGCAGTTACGAGATCTTTGTTGAAAAGCATAGAAACCCTATAATTATGATTGTTGACGGTATTGCAAGATTATGGCAAGATTGCACAGTGACGCCTTTTGACTCCCTCACAAGAAATGCTTGGGAAAACATTGTGGCAAATGAAGTCTTCATTTTCACAATGTTTTCTCAACTAAAATGGTGAGATTCTTAAATTCTCATCAACCTGAAGTTGTAGTCTGCAACATCTTTTAATTTGGATCAGTCTAATTTTTTGCCGTCTGGTAATGTGTTAAGCTAGACTAGGATAAGTTGCAGGAAAGAAATTAGAAAAGAGGGAGACCAGTGGCCTTGGAAGTATAATATAGAATTAAAAGAGCGATTTTATTTATATGTTTTTATCACGAATATGTAAATGTTACAGTGACACCTTCCCAGAAAGGTTTGTATTGTGAAGAGTGACCCATCACACAAATGGTACCTTCTCAAAGATATAAAAAATAAACGAGCTAGGATATGGAAAAGCATTTGAGACTACCATTTTTTCAAATCATTCTGAGCCTACGCATAATATGAGCAGGGCACATTATGTTATGTTGCAAATCTTCGTTGTAAATGCAAAATCTCGTATCTCGTTTTAGGAAAATGTTAAAGGGGAGGGAATAAAGTTTAATAACTTTTCCCAAACTGAAATGCTTTACGTGAAATTTGGACATATTGTTCACAAATAAATGTGTCATTAATACTGATCGGTAAACATATCTCAAAACCTGCGAGAATTGTCTTAACTGGGCACACAAGTTTGTACTTTGAAAATCGCAAAAATCGACATACGAGGTTTTGCATTTACAACGACGAAATGCTACTTTCTACCAAGAAGCCATTGGAGAACAATATGGGTCTTGATCAGATTATGCGTGTGTACGAGCTGATCTTGATTGGTTTCATTTACCACCAAGACCGTTTCTCTAGATCCTGGCACAAAAATGAAACGAAAGAAAGGTACACTAGATGCACGGTACTTTAATTTCGTTTAGAAAGCATATAAAATAGATTGTGGTTTCTAAACGTTCAAAGCCAAGATATAAAATACGACAAATTGGTGAAGGTACCTTTGAACTAGGCGAGTCACTCTATTTCTGCTATTTAATATTATAATGTTTGTTTCGCTTTTTAACTTCGATTGGAACTGTTGTGAATTAACCTATTATTTTAACATTAAGCTTTATTTTTTCCATTCTTCAACTATTTTGATCATATCCTCGGAGTCTTTCCAACTTTGCATTCAATATTCTTCAATACTTTCTACTGTTATAACATCTATGATAGGCGTATATCGTCGCTTTTCTGCAAAAACCTTGTATCTGCAGCTTGTTTTAAGCTGCAGATACGAGGTTTTTGAAGAAAAGCAGCGATATGTAAGAAGTGTAGAATTGTTCCGTCATAGTTTAACAAAAATTAACATTGTTTTGATTCCATATCATATCAAGCTTTAGAAAACACAAAGGAAATAAAAAAAAACCTAATTTGATCTACAAGTGTTTTCTCTAATTTGCTGAACATAATTTATTTTATAATATACATTTTTGATGATAATTGTTTTACTCTTACTTATTTTTGCTGTCTTCAACATGTTTTGATTTGTAAAGTATTTTCCAGGTAAAATATATTGCTGCTTTTCATCGAAAATATTGTAACTACAACTTGTTTTAAGTTGCAGTTACGAGGTTTTCGATGAAAACAGCGATATCCGGAAAATGCTTGAAGGCTACATCACTGCGGTTCCAATCGAAGTTAACAGCTACATGACTGTGTTTGTGTTGGCAAGTTTAGTGTTAAGTTTGTCTCTATTATGATACTCAAGTTGAGATGGCAAGATGGGACCTTATTATATGAAAACGCATCAAATTGTTGTATTCTGGTTGGGATTAACCTAACGTGTTACTAACAAAAATGGTCCACAATGTTTGTGGAACCGTCGCAAGGCAAGTCGCCGACATTGATACACCCATAACTTCACAGAGACGCCTTTTGACTCCCTTACAGGAAAAAACATTGTGCAAAATGAAGAAATTGCTTGTGATAAGCAATTTCTTCATTTCTCTTAATGTTTTATAATCAAAAGCTACAAAAATGTACTTAGTATTCAATTCCATACACTTGGTGTTGTCGTCTGCAACATCTTTTAATTTGGATCACCCTAAAATTTTGTCATGTCTTGTTGCCTTTGGTCATACCTTGTTTAGCAGGCAGCATAGGAGAAGATAAATATGCATATACATACATACAAATCTTAGTCTACATTGTCTGTGATTCCAAATCCTATCACTGCTTTGCAACAAAAACCTCGTAACTGCAGCTTAAAGTGACATTTCACAATTATTTTTACATAAATTTTACTTTTATTCTACCCGCAAAAGAATGTATTCTTATGAAAAGTCTAAAAATTTCAAGTCAAAATATTGAACCGTTTACGAGAAATATATATTTTGTGCTAAAATTAAACAAATTGTTGTGGACAACAGTTCAGATTTATATAGAATTTGTCATTTCTGCATCAACTTTAAAGACGTATTTTTCACTCATAAACAACAACTTCAAAAGACTGATATCATTTCTACGCATTAGAATAAGCAATCTTTGCATCAAGGCATACTTTTGAAAAATGAAATAAATGTGAAATGCCACTTTAAACCAAGCTGCAGTAACGAGATTTTTGTTGAAAAGCGGCGCTATTGTGTTCAGAATACTCACTTTATAAAAGTAACTGGAAAGCGCGAAAGAAAATGTTTGAACTGTTATAAAAGGCGTCTTCTTAAAAATGTACCTGCCAGTTGATCAAATATTTTACACGTTCTAAATTAGTTGACAGAATCTAGATTTCCACAGAGTCCTCTGTAAAATCGAGGCTGATATCAACGATTTTCACCAAAAGTTACGTACGACGACAGTGTATTGAAAATGCATGCTCCAAGTATTTTAGATCTAGTGTACATTTTCGGCTATCAAAAATATTTTGTTCTAATTCATAACCTTGAATATAACAATTAGTTTTATCTCTTGTTCCGTAGAGTTATTTCGAAAAGAATATTAATAATAATGTGCCAATAAAACGGAATCGACAGGAATATGTTGCGCCCAAAAATGAAATATGTAATGCTTAGTCTTCCGCCGAGATAGATCTTGTGATATTTTGCACAAAGTTCCGTTTCCTTCCAGTCGGGTGGGTAATCGTAAACCTGGGGCGCGTTCTTTAGAGCGAGATTTCCCAAGATTTCTCAAGGTGTTTTGGATAAAGCGTTTTTAAGACCGAGACTTTGACCGAGCTGTTCCGAATGCTCCATATTTATACAAATGACGTCATCATGACGTCATTTGTAAAAAGTATGGAGCATTCGGAACACCGCGGTTTATGAATTATGGAGTGTTCGGAACAACTCGGTCAACTCTTTTTTATATTGTTTGTACAGAGTTGACCGAGGGGTTCCGCACGTAGTATAGGGTAATGGCGCCTCCCATTGAGCGTCTTAAAAATCTTGCTCAGAAGAACGCTTTATCCTAAAATATCTTAAAAAATCTCAAGATATATCAAGAAATCTCGCTCTAAAGAACGCACCTCTGGAGTGAGTGAGCAGCTGGAGAAGTACAACAGAGCTGCTTTCAGACAGGGTTAAATGCAAGTTACACGGTAATACCAAAATAGCAAATATCTAAGAGCCAAGCCACGAATTACTAATGAGATCATAAGTTTTTCGTAACGTAAAGTTTTTGTAGCTTTGCGTCTACGCAAATACTAAACGGAATCCCGGTCACGAACGGTTTTATTAAAGTATACATAGGAACAAATTCGAACTTGGTGTTCAAATCTACGCAAAAGAACTTTTCGTAAATGCGATAGTAAAATGGGACCCATGTCCAAAACATATCAAGCATTTTCAAAATTATTAGATCTACTGATCGTATTAAACACGGTGGATAACCCACGTGACTTTTGGGAAGCGTTAACACCGAAAAAATCGTCCGCTTCACGGTATGTTTTGTTTAATTTCTCAGCTTCTACTCTATTGATTTTGACGAGATATAGTGCGTGGAACGCGCATTTGAGAGGGCTATCCCCGTATGTACTCTGCTCCGAATCCCGTGGTTTCTTCAAACATCCAAACGAAAGTTTTTTTCGGTGCACGTGAACGCTTCCCACTTTCGTTTTGCGCTTACAAACACTTTGGCTCGAATGTTTGAAGAAACCTATGGATTTGGAGCACAGTGAGTTAGAGCCGGGAATAGCCCTCTCAAAGGCGCGTTCCGTGGACTTTATCTCATCTAAAGTAATAGAGTATAAGCTGAGAAATTGAACAAAACATACCTTGAAGCGGACGATTTTTCCATGTTAACGCTTTCCAAAAGTCACGTGGGTTACCCACCGTGTTAAATAATACCATATTTTTATCTCTTTTTATATCTTTTTTGCACATGCCAGCTGGGAGTTTTGACATCGACCCAATATTTAATCCAACTCTAGTATAGCAAACAATCTATGGCCTTGTTGTCCGTAAAATATGTTTTGAACGCATCGAAAATAGCAGTATACAATGCTGATAACCAGTGCTGGTGCGGGTCCGTAGAATGAATTTATTATTAGAATGATTGTGTTTCAAGTCCAAGCTTATGCCATCCTCAGAAACCCAGGTCTTGTCCATGCTGTGCTATTTTGACCCCTGATACAATAATGGATTCCATTCGTAGTACACATAGCCGTAGGCTGTCATTTCATTTGTTACGTCATCATATCTAACCATATCATGTTAACCAATGACTCCTCCCAGTCATTTTTTTGTATCCCATCTCACATTCCAAAATGGACTGGCTGGTTTGGCGGGTCACTTTATCCTATTTTGGCTTAATCACTACGTTGTGCGCGTAACTCTGAAATCACGTAGCCAAAAAGTAGCAAGCAGAAAGATGCAATAAAAACTATATTTTCTACAAAATAAAGTTTACTCATCGCCTCAATTTTATCGAATAAAATAATTGATTCAAATTAGATTATTCATGAGGAGAGTATAGCCTCTCTTATGTTGTCACCTTCCAATGCACTTTGCAAAGCACAGAACGTCGGAACTATACTCTTGGAAAATGATTCCTACCAAACAAGACAAAAATATTTAAATAACAAATCGAAAAGTTTATATTCAGACATGTAATTGTATAAAATATATTGTCTGTATGATCTGTGCAAAAAAATCAAGTAAACAAGTTTCCTATGCTTTTTATGTAAGGCACACCAAGACCAGGCCGTATTTGGGAACGGGCTAAACGAACAAACAAACAATGAACAGTACTGCATATTTCCACTGCATTAAGATTTATTTTTGCATGCGAGAGAAGTCAAAGGTATCAGTACAAAAAAGAATAATATGTTTTTTTTTTTTTTGTCCGCAATATGTCTTCAAATGAAGCTACACAAGAACATTTGTGACCCGTCACGCTAAGAGAGATCTTATAGAAAGTGTGAAAAATATCGAACCCAGTCAATCTGTGCAGTCCGCGCAGCCAGACTAGGGCTGACACTTTTCACTTTTATGTAATTTTCTCAATCCGGAATGTTTTCCATATCTTACTTATACATGTATGTTCATTTTCTCATACGAGATCAGGTTGATCTGACAAGTTTGTCAAAATTTGGATTTTTGGGGCTCGGATAAAGTCCCTTTTAGCGTGACGGGTCACATTAAATTTTCTACATTGTTTTCGACGGCATTTTCTTGAGCGGCGTAAGAAAGCCTAAACAATGTATGGGAATGGGTTCCATTGGATTCCATCCAGTCCATCTAACTTTGAGAAAGCATCAAAACAACAATCATGGAAGTTTCAATTACATTGAAAATGGTTGCCACAATGAAGGCGACTTTATCAACACCATTCGATACGTCTTGCCATGATAATTCCTCCAGTTCGCTATCGTTAAGTATGTCATTGGAGTAAACGATATTGGTTGAATCATTTGGAAAATCATTTTTATCATTCTGATAAATATTTGTCGATTCACTCCCAGAGATATTTTCTTTCGACAGTTTGTCTGGTAGGGTGGATATTTTGTCAACTCGATTCGACTTTTTCTTTGGACAGCTAATCCTTTTGGTCACATAAACGAATTTTCGCCAGAAAGTAGTAACGGGGTCCTTTTTGTCATTTCGATGGTAAAGATACAGGCCAGCAATAACTGTAAATGTTGAAAGCATCGACATGATCACTCCTATAGAAAGCAGCGCTATCAGTATTGGTAAAGGGTTCGACGTCTTCGGTACATTGTCACCGATAATGGTCAGAAACACCATCAGTGCTAACAGTATAGTTGTGGCAAAACTGACTCTCTCGCCAGATTCACTAGGAAGCAGGAAAACAAACTGACTGAGAATACCCATCCCTATTAATGGAAGAATTATCTGGAGAACATAATAGGTAGACTGTCTTTTTAATTTGATTTTAAAGGCCGCGACTGATTTACCATACAGTTCCACAATCCTAGGTTCAAATTTTTCCAATGTCCATTCTGGATTTTTTCCGAGTCCACCTGTGTTAGCATAAAGTTCTGTAAAGCGTAAATCATCTATGAACTGATCGTAAGCGTAAATAAACAATTCACATTCTTGTTGATCAAATGGCCAATACTTCAAATCAAAATCACACGTCATTTCTAAAATGTTTCCAACATGAAAAGACGCCATGCCTTGATACGTGTAAATAACGTGCATGAAGTTCTGATCATATACCTCGAATTCTATTGGATTTCCGAGAGCCAAATGCGGTATCCAGACAAAGCTCTTGTATATCATAATCGACTGTGTGTTATTATAATCAGCGGGGTTCCACGTTATACGTTCATCATACCAGTGACACATAAATGACGCCACAGCTGTCACCGTACTACGAACAGCGTCCACGTCAATTATCTGATACAAATAACCCGTCATGTTAACGTTAATAACGTCACTCTGGTTGTTCAGAGGTCGTATATCTGTCTTGTAACCATTCAGAACGCGTGTCCGGATAGCTTCAACGTCCTCATACGTACTCCCAAACACCTGTACACAGCAGGCTAATAGTAACACCGCGCACAGGTTATTGTGGAACATTTTACTGTTGTTGTTAAATGTACTCGTATAACAATTCACCAATGAAAGAATTAAAACTGCTTTATCACATACAATACCAAC
Source organism: Fragum sueziense (assembly GCA_963680895.1). Lineage (NCBI taxonomy): Eukaryota > Metazoa > Mollusca > Bivalvia > Cardiida > Cardiidae > Fragum > Fragum sueziense. The sequence goes on from OY804603.1 coordinate 34,575,946, forward strand.
CGTTGGCAAATCAATGCGTGATCGAAGATTGTCTGCTTAGGGCTCTTTAGCGTCTCTTTCAACAGACACCCTAAAAGCGAATTGTTTTTGTCTAATTAGCTAGTTCAAATAAATTTTATCAATCCAAAAACAGCTGATGTGTTCAGTCGTTCTGTTTTTACGACAATAATTTGTCGGTGATTTAGAAATATCGATATTAAAATCGCCTGTATAAACTAATTAGCTATTACAAAATGAGTTGAACAATTGAACGATGAATTGCCCCAGATTTTGAAAGTCTTAATCTACTTTAATCCGATTTTCACTAGTGTTAGATTGCATGTGGTTAGTGGGACGTCAAAATCTCGTAACTACAGCTTGAAAAATCTGGAATAACGAAGTTTTGATCTCCAGCCGACGATTAATTTGAAATTCTGCTACGTTTTGTTTGACCACCTGGAAACCCCAGCCAATTGAACTGAGGAATGTCATAAAAAGGAACATTAAAATGTATTTCACACAACAGTAAAAAAAAACAGGGCCAAAATCGATTCGTAATTTCGGACAAACAATAGTTTTTCATCGGTGTGAATCTAACGGGAAACCCAGCCTGTTTTAGCACAAAGTTTATTGCTTTTATAGAATAAATACATCACATGATCGTCAAAAATCATACAAACTAATTGAAACACTATGTTTCACTTTACATGCTTCTCATTTTCCACTTGGATGGTGGCGTATACACTGTAAAATGTCGTGTTTTTGTCTTTCTTCATTGCGTTGTTTTCGCTAGCATTCTTAGAGACTCAAGTACAGATATTTTACAAATGCAATATCTCGACCACTGTGTGGACTAAGGACTTTTTAAGCTCAAAATTGTAGTAATAGATTCTCTATTTACGGTCCAATACATGTACTCATACAAATAAGCAAGGATCTGGACAAAAGACATTTGACCCTTTCCCAAACGGCAATTTTTATGATGATCCACTTCAAAAACTGCCACAAATGACAAAATAGATGATATTAAAGATAGGATTTGTGTAGAATATGGCACATAAAATATTGAGACAAAAGGAGAAAATGCTGGTTATCAGCAGTTTCTTCTTTTGTTTCAATGTTTTCCCAAGACTTTTCTATTAGGGACGTCAAAAACAGGTCTTGATTGGTAATGGGTTAAAGCATTTTAGAAAACTGTGTGTCCAGATTATTTGGTCAAATGTAGTCTAATGGGGCTCCATTCCGCTAAATTCTAGTTGCCCTTAGTTGGTCATTACCAAGCTATTTGAGAACAGCTGGGATCTTGCTCAGACTGCATGTATACGCAGACTGGTCTAGATACATTGTGGTCGCAAACGTCGTAAGGGCCCCTTTTTCCAGATCCTTTCTCAAATTTATCAAGTAGGCCCTTCACCCTTTCCCAAAAAAGACCTGGTTTTGACGCCCATAATAGAAAAAGCTTGGTAAAACGTTGAAACAAAAGAAGAAACTGCTGATAACCATCAGTTTCTCTTTTTGTCTCAATATTTTCTATGCCATATTTTACACAAATTCTATCTTTCATGCCTTCTATTTTGTCATTTGTGACAGTCTTTGAATTTGATCACCCTCCAATTTTGCCGTTTGGGAAAGGGTTAACGTTGCATATCAAATTTTATAAAGATAAGCCTACTATTACTATTGCCATGTTTTTTAATTATAAAACTGCCCAACAAGGATAGATGGAGAAAGCAACGTATTAACCCATTACTGCACAGTGACGCCTTTTGACTCCTTCACAAGAAAAGGCTTTGGAAATCATTGTGGAAAATGAAGAAATTGCTTGCGACAAGCAATTTCTGCATTTTCCACAATGATTTCTAACCCAAAATGGAAAGATTTTTGAAATTTCATCAACTTGAAATTGTCGTCTGCAACACATTTCAACTTGGAAAAGTCCAAAAAGTTGTCGTCTGGTAATTGGTTAAGAACGCAATCCATGATGTAGATCTCTTTCACTTACATCAAAAAGAAGGTGAAATATGGACACAATATGCCACATTCTAATACCCATACACACAGCATCTTTGAATTTAGACATGTTTATAAATTTGTAATTTGGCAAAGGGTTGAAAATTTTATTAAACAATCTAACTGTTGAATAGCATCAATGAAACAATCATGGAAATTGCGACCATGTTAAAAAGTGTTGCCACAATGAAAGCGACTTTGTCAATAGCATTTGATACGTCCTGCCACAATATTTTCTCCTCTCCGCTATCGTTTAGTATACCTTTGGTGTTCGCATCATCCGATATCGTTTTCTTCCCGTTTGAATAAATATTTGTTGATTCACTCGTAGATTTCTTCTCGTTTGACAATTTGTCTGGTAGAATAGATATTTCGTCAACTTTGTTCGTCTCTTTTCTAGAACAATCAATCCTCTTGGTGACATAGACGAATTTTCGCCAGAATGTAGTAACGGGGTCCTTTTCAGTATCTCGGTGATAAATATAAAGACCAACTATCACTGTAAATGTAGACAGCAATGACATAATCACTCCAGCAGAAAGGATTGCGATGATAATTGGTATCGGATTGGAGGTTTTGGGTACATTGTCACCGATTATGGTCAGAAACACCGTCAGTGCTAACAATATGGTGGTTGCGAAGCTAACTCTCTCGCCAGACTCACTTGGTAACAGGAAAACAAACTGACTGAGAATACCCATCCCTATTAATGGAAGAATTATCTGGAGAACATAATAGGTAGACTGTCTTTTTAGTTTGATTTTGAAACCGGCGAATGATTTTTCAAATAGTTCCCAAGTGTTTGGTTCAAACTTTTCAAGTGTCCATTCCGGATTCTCTCCAATTCCATCTGCATTAACCTGTAATTCTGTAAACCTCAACCGTTCTATGGACTGATCGTAAGCGTAAATATACATTTCACATTCTTGCTCATCAAACGGCCAGTACTTCAAATCAAAATCACACGTCATTTCTAAAATGTTACCAGCGTGAAACGACGCCATGCCTTGATACGTGTAAGCAACGTGCATGAAGTTCTGATCAAACACGTCCATTTCCATTGGATTCCCGAGCGTTAAATGAGGAATCCAAACGTTGTTTTTGTATATCATAATTGACTGTGTGTTATTATAGTCAGCGGGTAACCACGTTATACGTTCATCATACCAGTGACACATAAATGACGCCACCACCGTCACTGTACTACGAACAGCGTCGACGTTAATTATCTGATACAAAATACCCGTCATGTTAACGTTCATAACGTCACTCTGGTTGTTCAGCGGCCGTATATTCGTCTTGTATCCGGTTAGAACACGAGTCTGAATAGCTTCAACGTCCTCATACGTACTTCCAAACACATCCACACTACAGGCCAAAAGTACCAAGCACAGTCCTATATGAACCATTTTTATGTTGTTTAATGTATTACAGTTCACCAGTTAACGAATGGGGACGGTTTTATCACATACGATATCACCGGTAGGCAAATTAATAATAAGCAGCTGATCGCAGTTAATCGATGAAGGGCTTTATTTGTAACGTCTCTTCCAGTAAACACTATTTAACAATTTTTGCCTAATTATCTAGTTCAAATAAAGATTAATAATCCAATTAACTACTGATACATGTGTATATGCAGCCGTTTCAACATAATACTTTGTCGATGGTATAGAGACAAGGAAATCAAAACTCGTCTGTTTGACGTAAACTATTATTGCAAAGTGTGTTTTACTGCGAGTTGAATGGTAGAATTGTTCCAGATTTTGGAATCGTTTAACCCTTCCCAAATACAAGTCCTTGTAAGATGCCTATAGCAAAGACGACCCTTGAGACCATCGAAAGAAAGGTAGGGGCCTATACTGAAGTCCAATATTTGGTCGTCTCTTCTGTACATATATAGGCTTTTCATACTCCAATGGAAGGCATTTGTACATTAAACTTTATCGTTATTGCCTCTGTATCTGCTTTGATTTTGGACACGTCTAAATATTTGCCGTTTTGGAAAGTGTTGATCTACTTTAATCCTTTTATTCACTAGTCTTAATTACACGCCAAGTGTTTCGGACAAACTGTTATAAGTCTACGCGTTTTCATATGTACTTACGCTAGTTTTGCTCTAAACTGTCAATGTGTCCAATATTTGAAATTCTGTTTGTTTTAGTTTGACAGCTGGATACTGGAATTTCTTGCGAATGTCATAAATAAGAACATCGACAGAAAATGACCAAACCAAAGTTCTCATACTTCAACTAGTTTGTCGTCTGTACTCACTGGTTTTTTCGCGATCATAGTATTCCGTCGGTGTTTTTATTAAATTTCGTAACTACGGCTTCGATAAAGCCGTAGTTACGAGATTTTATAACAGCACAGACGGTTTGTCAATACATCTCTGTAAACCCGGTCTATTTTAGAACAAATTCATTGTTATTAGAAAACTATCCAATCAGATCTTTAAACTCACATTTAAACGCAAAGTTGTAGCGAAAAACGTCCATCGCTTCAGCCAAGTTCACCACCAGTGATACTCAAGACTTCGAGAAGGTTGTATTATTCTATCGTTGTACGTTAGACATGCCACAGCATATGAAATATCTCAAACAAAATGTAAATTTTGCTTTGAAAATCTCAAGGCATCGTTTAAATGTAATGTCGATTTATTAGAATTTAAGTGCAAGCGAATTCAAGCAACAAACTGGTTTGAATATTTGGCAGAGGGAGAGATCGCTATCAAGGTCGAATCTTATTGGCTAATGCAGAGTGACAATTATGACTTATGAGTGACGTCATAATAGTCGATTTTCGTGTCAACACTACAGAGGTTAATCGGCTGAGTTTAAAAGAACGATGAAGTATGTGTGGAGAGAATATTTTAGGGCTTGGCGATGGATAAAATATCGTTCATGGTTCATTCATAATCCATTTCTAAACGAGCTATCGCCGCTTTCTTCTTTACTTTGATTGTTTCTTCTATTCTCAATCATGCGTTTGGGTACTTGGTCACATTATCTGTCCTCTGCAATTCTTTTGAATTTTGACTGCACGCTGTCTCTAATTTTGTTGTCTAAAACGGGATTAAACCTTTACCAAAACGACACTCATTTCGGTGATCCAAATGGAAAGCAGATGCAGAGGACTATTTTAAATTGATGGGATTTTAGGTATTTCTGGACAGAAACCATTCTAGGATATGGGGTAGACATTAAGGCATTTATAGTCACAATGTTTTCTACCTTTTCTATTGGAACGCAAAGAAGCTAATGTGTGGGAATTGGTTCATCCGCTTCTTGGGTTTAACTGTGGGATTGAAAGAATGCGCTTTACTTTTAACATAAAATGTAATGTAGTCCACCTGTAATTGGATTCAAGCTACGTTTCTTGCGACCCCGTTAACATTCGTTACGTATCCGACGTCACATGATTCTCATAAAGGATGGACTGCTTTAGATTGAATATATTACATTTTGCAACATCAAAGTTTCGGAGGAAATTATGAAATACTGATCTTTTGCAAAAGAACACAAATTTTGACATGTCCAATTTCAAATAAGTTGCAGTCGGCATTTTTTATGCCAGAGATGAAACAATATGAATCATAATTAACATTGATGGAAAGAGAAAATTACAGATTATCAACTATCTATTTTCTCTCTTAATGTTTTCCAAATTTTCATCGTAAGGGAAATTAAAACCTAGGATTTGTTTTGGACAGGATTTAAACCATAAGAACTCAACTCAAAATGGTATTATTGACAGCTATCAGCAAATAAAGAACGACACTTGTAAATGAAATAATATGAACCGGGATCTGGAAAAAGGCCATTATAGCATTTTAGAAAACAGGGTTTCCAGATCAGCCTGTCTTCAAATGCAGTTTTATAAGGATCCATGACGTTACCTTTTAGTTACCCCAGATAAACAGGCTATTAGAGAACAATATGGATCCTGATCAGACTATGTGTATACACAGGCTGATCGGGATCAATGTTGTCCTCAAATGCCTTAAGGGACTTTTTTCCATATCCTTGCTCAAATTTTTACATGTGCGAACAAAGCATTATAATGGCGTAACATAATAATATTATCAATTATCAAAAAAAAAAAACAAATACACTGTTACAATTTTCTTTGTTAAGTTGTAATTCCGCATTTAAAGATGTTTCTCCTTTAGAATAGGGTCCCTTCAAAAATTTGCCTACAACATTTTTCTTCAATTTTCCACAATGGGCTAAAAATGTCTCCGCTCGGAAACAGGTTATTTATTGTATTTATAGAGGTTAACATAGAATTGGAAAGTCATTAATTGCGCATTCAATTAGATCGTATTTACTAAAATTATGAATGTTTCATTAATCCTTTCCCAAACAGAATATCTTAAGTTTTTTCCGAATTAAAAGCTATCAAAGATGGCATATTTAATAGCAATGAAAGTGGAATTTGTGTACATTATAGCACGGAAAATAGTAAGACTAATGAAGGAAATGCTTGTTACCAGCCTTTGCTTCTTGTGTCTCAACCTTTCAAAATCAAAACCAGGATTATTTGTGAAAGGGCTCATTAGAGACTCTGATTTCCCAAAAGAGATTTTCTAATGAATACGTTAATCACTGGAAATAGAAACAAATAAATGTCAATATAATTGGGCACACACATTCAGTTCATGTACTAGATGTGTTTGATGAAAACTGTCGTAGTGCTGATTTTAGCGAGCAGGGACTTTAGGCCAGCCTTGATATTTCTCACATGGATACCTCCCGTCAAAACCTTTCATTTTGGACCATGACCCGTGACCTTGACATTGTATTTTGACCTACTTTAAAAAACTCTGACATTGCCTATATTTCATGCACTACTATAGAGCCATGGCATATAACATATAGATACCTCATGCAATGACATTGACCTTGAGACCATGAACTTTCACTTAGTGACATTGACCTTGAACCTTGGACTCTTTTTTTTTGCGACACGCTCTCGTATAGGCGAGCTACGTTGTCCACAGACATGTCTTGTTTAAAGTGACATTTCACATTTATTTCACTTTTTAAAAGTATGTCTTAATTTAAAGAATGTTTATTCTAATGCGTGTAAATGCTATCAGTTTTTTTAAGTTGTCATTTATAAGCGAAAAATATGCCTTTAAAGTTGAGACAGAAATGACAAATTCTATATAAATCTGAACTGTTGTCCACAACAATTTGTTTAATTTTAGCACAAAAATATATATTTCTCGTAAACGGTGCAATATTTTGGCTTGAAATTTTCAGAATTTTCATAAGAAAAGATGCTCTTTCAGATAGAATAAAAGTAAAATTTACTAAAAAATAATTGTGAAATGTCACTTTAATCCTACCGTACTAGGGAATTTATTGACAACGTCGAGGAAGTTCCCTAAACAACAAAAGTTTAAAGAATAATGTAGTCCATATTTTTAAAACCATTTCAAAAACAAGACCTGGTTTTGACGCCCCTAATAGAAAAGGCTTTGGAAAACATTGAGGCAAAAGAAGAAACTGCTGATAACCAGCAGTTTCTTCTTTTGTCTCAATATTTTCTGGGTTGTTTTGTACACACATCCCTTACTTTTTAACATCAATTTTGCCAATGTCCTCCAGAATGTTTTCAACATCATACTATTACAGTCGACACTCGTTATGTCAACATCCGATTAGTCGAATTTCTGCTTAAGTCGAAGTGAAAATCTGATCCCGTCATCATTAATTTTATGGATACATGTATCAAACATGTTAAATGAAGTTGTTTTAGTAAGTGAGTATACCCATTCATATATAACAGGAAAAGGAAATTACATGTGTATTTGCTATTTTCGAGAAATTTGTGTCCTTTCCATACTATATTTCAATTATAAACGTATTTAAAGGCCTACGACTTCGACACAACGAGTTTCGACTGTACATCAAATTTAACAAAATGACCACAAGTCTCGTCGTTTAGGAGTCAGATCCAACACTAAGAACTACCATAAAAGCAGTACAAACAATAGCATGCATCCCCAAAGTTGACACGAAGGCTATTTTGTCAATTGCATATGAGACTTCTTTCCAATTTAGCTCTTCCCTGTCGACATCTTTGTGTGTTTCCGTGCCCGTATTAATAGGCTGCATCTTTGGTAAATCTTGGTCATTGTACCGTTCGTCCAGCTCTCTTGTCAGCTTTTTTGACATACTTGTTGTTGATTGTTTCCTAGAGAATTTCAAGTTGGCGTTGTTATTTCTGCCTGGGTAAATTCTTACAGGAACTACCCGAGTCAGTGATGAGTTATTTTTACACGATAATTTGTCAGTGATTCTCACAATGGTGCGATAGAATGGCGTCACTTGGTGCTTCTTGTCGTCCCTGTGGAAGATATACAAGTTTAAAATGACAGTACATGTTGTTAATAACGCCATTAAAACTCCCATAGCCAATAGAAGTATCAGCATTGGTAACGGATTTGATGTTTTGGGGATGTTGTCTCCGATGATTGTTAGAAACACGGCCAGTGCCAGCAGAATTGTTGTAGAGTAGCTTACTCTTTCTCCAGATTCGCTTGGTAACAAAAACACCAACGGACTTAGTGTTCCTATTCCAATTAACGGCAGGATTATCTGCATTACATAGTATGTCGCCTGCCTCTTCAATCTGAATTTAAAGTCTGCGGTAGGGTACCCTACCATATCACCCGCTAGTGCTACAATACTTTCTGTAATCCATTCGGCACTCGGCGCCATATGACTGATATCCACGTTGATTTGAGAAAAGTAAATATCACTCCTGCCCTGGTCGTACGCAAAGATCACCATGTCACACTCTTGTCTATCAAACGGCCAGAATTTGACGTCAAATTCACATATCATATCCACGACGTCTCCACAATGATAAAAAGCCTGACCATCACTCGTGTATGTAACGTGCATGAAGTATTCGTCAAACACGTTCATCTCGACTGGATTTCCTAGAGTTATGTGAGGAATCCAGACCTTGCTCTTGTAAATCTTCAAGGACATTGTATTATTATGATCACTTGGATTCCAGGTGATTCTCTCGTCCTTCCACGTACACGCAAACGACACCACCACCTTCATGGTGCCCTGTACGGCATCCACGGATAGTATCTGATGTATCATGGCAGTCACGCTGATGTTTAATATTTCAGTCTGGTCATTTAGAGGTCGTATATCCGTACTATACCCCGTTAATACTTGCGTTCGAAGTGCTTCTCGGTCTTCGTATGTCTCGCTGCTGACACAAGAACAACACAACGATATTACAAAAATACACAATGTAAAATCCATTTCTCTCATATTTTAGTATTGTTCTTCAACACCCATCCACGAAAGTCTGGTTTTAGGTAGGATATGATCGTATACACAATTTATCATTCAAAGTCTATTTGTCCAATTTCCATGCTATTAAATGAATGCTTCGTAGTTCAAACTAGGCAGCAGGCTACAGATGTATGAATGTCCTTTTTGACCTAGTTTGCAGTTACATAAATCCCATTCCAAAAACGTATAACTTTGATCATAATATTTGACCACTATTCCACATCGGTTTATCAAATTGCAATAAACAATTATTCATCAAAACTATGTCGTCTTATAGAAAAGTCAACCCATATTCAAATATTTCTTTTCTCCAATTTCTTGTTGAAATACTTGCGTATTTATTACACCGATCGTATTTCTTGAATCTTTTGAGGCACGAAAATTGCTCCAATTTGACTGTGACGTTATCAAAATAAATTCAATTAAAGTTTTTATCAATATCCCACAAAATCGATTTAAATGTCATTTTTTGAAATTTAAGAAAATAATCACACATGAAAATAATGTTATTTCTATCCGAGTATACTAACATATACAATCCCTTAGACTTACAGCGCGGACAGGATTTTGTTTTCTTTGAGGATCGATGAAATAGTTTGGGTTAATAATTCAATCGTCCTTATTAGGTTCGTGTTTTATTCCAGAACAAATACTAATAACCCTTGTCCGAAGATAAAAAAAATTAATGACCATATGAGAGGATCTTTGATTATATTTTAAATACATATCAGGTGAAAAGAGTCGTTAATGCTTTCTTTAAAATGGCTGAAAATTGTTGACTGTTCCTCATTTCTCTCTCTTTAAGACAATATTTCTCCCATTGCACATTATGGCTTTTGGGTGGATTTTTTTTAATGGAGTTGAACGCTTCCTTCAACTGTTATGGTCATATCGCGTGGCTTGAGCTCTTTACAATAGATTCCTGGTATTTCTCACGAGTGCTACTAGCATAGCCAATAAATTCGAGCTGCTGTCTCACTCAGATGATTTACATACATTGGTGAGAGACAAATTACTTTTGTCGAATGTCAGAAATGATATAGCCTGTGCTTATGTTCAATTAACTGATATTTCTTTTTTGTTTCAATATAAAGAAAAAATAAAAAAAAATGAGGACCCTAACAACTGAGCCATAGATAACCTCGGTAAAGGGTTAATCATATTTAGGTCATGTAACAATAGAGTTAGAAAACCGTAACCTCTCAAACATAAGGGTATCTATGACACTATCGCTCTAGATCCGATCTTAATTGGCTTTACCTGTCTGATCTTTATTTGTCTAAGTGTTCTAATGGGTTGGAATTTCAGTCATCAATTGTCTCACTTTTTCTAACAGGGGTATAGTATTTCAATTGCTTTGTTTGTGACCAGTGTAGAATTAATAATTTGATATATGGACCTTTTACAAACCGTAAAGAGTGTATAGGTTTGGCGACCTTAGCAAAAAACGAAAGCATACGCATTTCGTTCAGTGTTCTCCCCGAATTATAATTCTATTGTAAAGCATAAATAACATTGTGCAAAATTATGATCTGTCATGGTTTTATGATGAATCTCGTCGTTTATATTTTTAAACTTTATGTGGGGACCACAACACGAAATTAAAGATCAAGTTCCGTAACTCAGACATCTACCAAGGCAGATGTATCACCCCTTATCGACCAAATATTTTCACTGTCAAATACTTGAACAAGTCAGTGGAGACGGCTTGCAACATCCCCTCTCCCATAATCCGAGTTTTCTCTGATGAAATTCGCTCTTTGATATGTTGATGACGCTCATTTAATGAGCGGCATCAACATATCAAAGAGCGAATTTCATAAGAGAAAACTCGGAGTACCTCTCCCACACTGACATCTCTTGTTTACCTCAAACGTCGAGTGTATTTATCATTAACATTTCTTGACTCATGAGGATTAGTGCTGACATTGCACACAAATTTAGGCTAAAGCACGTGAAAATATAGTGATGTTTTTCGATGAAAACCTCGTAATTGCGGCTTGCTTTAAGCTGCAGTTACGAGGTTTTTGTTGAAAAGCGACGATATTCAGTATAATGTTTTCAACGGAATAGATCTACTAATATGAATGTTTGTATTAAAAAGGTTTAAATCATAACTCTTAATGGAATCATGTGAACGCTCATACAGACCATGTTAATTGATTATGACATTATAATGTTTGACAACAAATTAATCAATGTAAAGCCCCATCCTTCATTGATAGCATCGTATTTCTATTTGCTGATATTGACGTCATTTTGTCATCTAAGTATTAGATAGAGGCTGTATAGTAGATTCTACGCGAAATAAACATTCAAATGCGCACAGCGCATTGAATGTTTATATCGCGTAGAATCTACTATACAGACTCTATCTGACTTAGTGTTCGCTTGCGGTTCATTGGAGACGGGGGCGTGGCCATGTATAGACGTTACATAAACTAGCCGGCAGCTCGTTTATGCGAAATATAGCGGCGAAGTTTTAAAATATACTGTAATTTTATTGGTCCAAAAAGTAGGTCGAACACTAAGACCCCTTACACGAACCTCGTAACGACCATTTTAACTTTATAGCTCTAATTCGTGCACCACTACCGCGTCAAACACCCTTCCAGACAAAATTGCCATCCACCAATGGTAATCGTTCACCCATGTGGGAGAGCAGCTGGAGGCTCGGTAAGGGAATTGTGGTATTACTGGTATGAGAAACGACATGATACCAATGTTAGGTACTCCAGCCGCCAAGATATGACCATAGCAGTTGAAAGAGACGTTTCACGCATACGTTTTGCATGCAATGCTAGAAACGTATTTGTAAGGTATATTGTCTCTTTTCAACAAAAACCTCGTAACTGCTGCTTGTTTTAAGCGACAGTTTAGTGTTTTTTGTTGAAAATCAGCGATATGGTATATGTCCCTAAAACAACAATATTCATCAAAGGTTGAGGGGAACGAGTGCATGCTTACATATATCGAGAGCTAGAAGATCTATGCACATGTATAATATAACTGACTTAGGGAAAAGAGATAAAGTGAATATAAAGCTTGCATGAACTATGCTCGCAGATATTTAGTTTAGGACATAAATTAATTCAATGATAGGCCTATAGTTCAACAGATTTCATATGAATTTGACCTCAAGTAGTAATTACATGCTCCAATTGTTTTCCCGATTTACCTTCGGAACTGTTCCTCGTATATTGACAGGAGGAGCACGTAAGAATACCAAGTCATAATGTTAATGGAAACCATCGACTCCGCTAGTCAGAGTTCGAATGCTTGGCGAGTATCGGTTATTCCGCGACACAAAATTATTCATTGCTTATCTATAAGTCAGATTCGCGTGAAATGTTGAACAATATAATGTTGAATAGTAGATAAATAGGCTAGTGAGCTTATGAATTGAATAACATTCTTACGAGGGACGGTCGGAAAGTAGTTGGACTTTTGACTAGTTCTCTAAAACAATTTATTTTTTAAACAAAATTCTTTCTACACTATTTAAAGAAATTATCCATCTATGTCTATGCATTTTTGCCATCTTCGTAGGAGCTTTACTATTGCCACTATTAACCATGACGTAGACCCACTGTATTAGGTACTGTGTAACCACCGGTATCAAAGGCGCCCTGGTCTCAAATTTCTTCTCAGCAAGCATTTTTTTCATCAGTTCTAGACACAAATAAAAGTCGTGTGGGGTAGGGCCTGGGCTATAAGAAGAGAAAAACAACTTTTGTCATGGGTAATATTTGATAATCTCCACTGTAGATGCGGTGGTATAGGAGCGTGCGTAATCGTAAAGTAGAAAACATTTTCTTTGCTAACCTGGGACGCGTTTACTTCAGCATTTATTCTTTGGGTTTTTTTTTTTTTTTTTTTTTTTTTTTTTTTGTTGTTTTTGTTTTTTTTCTGAATTGCTTCAGAATTGTACTTAGCAATGACAGTTTTTACCATTTGACATGGAATGACTAACTATCAGACCTCGTGAATCCACAAAAGCAACAAACATAACTACCAGCCGAATGTAAAAGCTTTATCTATTCAGAGGTGGGGAACCAGCTCGTTTCTATGACTGCTGTGACTGAGTTTTTATCCCAAATTCGGAATTATGAACCATTATTCAATCTTCAGTGATAATGTAGTTCGAAAACTTAAATTCTTCGCGATTAAAATGACTAGACTGTTCTTTTGTTTTGGTTACCCTTGTTGTTCCTCTAACAAATAGCCTATGGTACATAAAACCCCTATCACATATAAGTGGACAGAATATTGCATATATTCTACTTTCTTTGAAAATAAACTGACCACATTATTGGCAAATGGATGTAGATTTCACCAATATATAATGTGTTTATACATTTGCAAATGGAGAGACAGCAGCACGAAAAGTCCAACTACTTTCCGACCGTCCCTCGTAGATACCTTTCATGGCTATGTTTTCAACAACTGAACACATCATGAAATTTTTATACCGTTTCGAGAGTATATATTCTGCCATGGTCAATAAAACTGATGAAAGTAATCAAAAGTATTAGATCTTATTCACTAAATTAATTTATTGATTTTTAACAATTATTATTTTAGAATTATTTGAGCTGAGATGTGGAACAGGCATCGACATTACTTTTGAGACCAACAAGTACACGGTGGATAATCACGTGATACAATATTTTCAGAAAATCTGCAATAATTTTGTAAATACTGGACCGATTTGAATTCGATTTGAAGCAGAGAATGTGGACAGACGTCGCGCATTAGATATACGTGTTGGATTTTTGAAAACTCAACTGATAAAAAAGTTATTGAAGATAACCCAAAATTTTTAGTTATTGGAGATAAACCAAAATTTTGGGTTATCTTCAATAACTTTTTTATCAGTTGATTTTTCAAAAATCCAACACGTCCAGCTTATTCCTGGCATTTTCCCACCTTCTCTGCTTCAAATCGAATTCAAATTGGTCAAGCATTGACAAAGTTATTGAAGACTATCGGAAATTCTAAGTCACGCATTATACACCGTGATTTCTTGAGACCAACAAGTATCCAGACTACACGAGGTGGCTTATCCATTTGTGTAGTTGGATCAATTTTCACAAGATTTTCTACTCCAAATACCAGCTCATTTGTTTTGTGGTTAAACTGCTGTAAGATCCCAAAAGCTATACATTTTCTTTATTGTATTCTCAAAATTATTTTCGTTTGTCCATTCCAGATTACCAGTGCCAGAGAGGGAAAGGTATGTGTTGGTGTTATGTAGCACTGATCTGATGATAATTGATAGTTTTTCTCTTCTCTAATACTTGCTTATCAAGGTTCGGTCATACACAAATCACGCTCAAAAATATGCTACATGGTTGATACTTTAGCGAGTTGTGACTCTATGGTTTTGTAGCCCATGCAGAGTGTCGCCGTCAACTAAACTTTACTTGGGGTCATGATCTTTTGACATTCTGAGATAAGCATTACCTTTCATTACCTTTCACCTGGCATATATCTTATGCACCATTAGAGATAAAAAACCTTTATATTTCAAACATGTATACCTCGTGATGATACCCTTCACTTAAGAGAATGGTCTTTGACCTGAAGACATTGGCCTTGTAGTTTGACCTTTTTTGCCTACCGTATAGGCAGACAGGCAACACTTTTTTCGACCGTGCTTCGGCACTGATAAAATGTGTATGACCGGGTCTTTAAGCGTTGATGTGAGATTCCAACTTACTCGTACATGCTGCAATAACTTCTAAATAAAATACATGGTTTTAGACCACTTACCTTTGTTTTCTGGGCCATGCACTAAGACTTTAGATAAAGAATATAACACTTTCTCTTCATTTGAAAGATATCCATCGAACTGTAATGTAACATCGTTGTTCAACGCTTTAACTTAAAAGCCAAAACATATTTCAAAGAGAGAGAAAAATAAGAGTAAACTAAACCAGCTTTCACAATCTTATAACTATTACGTGTATGTCAGTTATACGAGGAGCGTTCAATTAATTTTGGAACTGGGGTTCTATAAGCCATAGTTATGTCGTAATTCAATTATACGTTTTTTTCAATCCTTCGAAATAATCCTCTTTGACACCCACACACTTCCGAAGTTTTGAGATCCATTACTTGTATGCCAATTAATAGGCCTCTTTTGGAACACCCCGCAGACACTGGTAAATTGCACTGCATATTGAACATGAAGGCCTATACCGACGACAAGAGGCTTTTTTTCGTCATCATGTGGAACACAAAAAAAGCCACACGGGCTTAAGCCCGACTATAAGGGTGGACGAAGACGCTGTGTAGCATGTGTCTCTTTCAGGAAGTCTTGGAAAAGATGACACATGTGGACAGCTCCGTTGTCAGGAATTATGCAAATGCCTCTTTAGCCGGTCCTAGACCTACTCTTTTCGTGCTATTTCTTTACTTTCGCCGACATACATTTATTGTATGAATGACCGGCGATAGTGGTACTATTTGAAATGGTAATTTGAACAATACATCCGTTACATTTGAAAATTACCGGGTACAAAACTTTTGCCGCGCTTTTATCTATTTATTTATTTTGCATGCAATGTTAGAAACGTATTTGTAAGGTATATTGTCTCTTTTCAACAAAAACCTCGTAACTGCTGCTTGTTTTAAGCGACAGTTTAGTGTTTTTTGTTGAAAATGAGCGATATGGTATATGTCCCTAAAACAACAATATTCATCAAAGGTTGAGGGGAACGAGTGCATGCTTACATATATCGAGAGCTAGAAGATCTATATACATGTATAATATAACTTGGGGAAAAGAGATAAAGTGAATATAAAGCTTGCATGAACTATGCTCGCAGATATTTAGTTTAGGACATAAATTAATTCAATGATAGGCCTATAGTTCAACAGATTTCATATGAATTTGACCTCAAGTAGTAATTACATGCTCCAATTGTTTTCCCGATTTACCTTCGGAACTGTTCCTCGTATATTGACAGGAGGAGCACGTAAGAATACCAAGCCATAATGTTAATGGAAACCATCGACTCCGTTAGTCAGAGTTCGAATGCTTGGCGAGTATCGGTTATTCCGCGACACAAAATTATTCATTGCTTATCTATAAGTCAGATTCGCGTGAAATGTTGAACAATATAATGTTGAATAGTAGATAAATAGGCTAGTGAGCTTATGAATTGAATAACATTCTTAGATACCTTTCATGGCTATGTTTTCAACAACTGAAAACATCATGAAATTTTTATACCGTTTCGAGAGTATATATTCTGCCATGGTCAATAAAACGGATGAAAGTAATCAAAAGTATTAGATCTTATTCACTAAATTAATTTATTGATTTTTAACAATTATTATTTTAGAATTATTTGAGCTGAGATGTGGAACAGGCATCGACATACATTTATTGTATGAATGACCGGCGATAGTGGTACTATTTGAAATGGTAATTTGAACAATACATCCGTTACATTTGAAAATTACCGGGTACAAAACTTTTGCCGCGCTTTTATCTATTTATTTATTTTTTATTATTTTTTTTTTTTCTTTTTTTTTTTTTTTGCTATTACGGACCTTGCCTGATCTCTTCGCAACTATTGCTTGCTAATTACACGCCATTGGTGCTCATAACAGTAGATTATTGTTCAATCATATGTATAAAGCTCAGAAAGCCCATACTTGTTGCATTTATTGCATTATTTCAAAATATATTTTGCACGCGTGGCTCTGTGTCCTTTAGGCAGCAGGTGGGGGGGGTCCAATGGGCATAAACCTTTCTGTGTTTCAACCCTTTCGTCAAAATCGTATAATATGTCCCCGGTGAAAAACCAACTTTATCTGCTATTTATTGCACATGGAACCATGCGTCTTGTTCGGTCATGTCGGAATCTACAGCAACATTTGATTTGGTACTAGCTCTACCCGGGTTGCCTGAGAGGGGTTTATTATCTTCTTAAAAGCTGACGTAAATTCAACGTTCGAATGTCCACAAATCTGATATAGTTCATTATATACATGTTATGCAGATATTTTAAAGCCTATGCGACCTTTAATGTAGACCCGTACATCCTATTTCAGTTCGTTTTCCATTTTGCGCACAGCGAAATAGCCAGTGTATATGACTGAACCAACTTAAAAGTTCAATAACTTTTGAAAGAGTCAACGAATTTGTCTTAAATTTTGACAAAGTAGAGACAGTAATTTTCCTGTCAAATAGCCACAAGCACCACTAGTTCTATAGAACCGTGAGGTGTGGTGAACCATTAGTACCACTTTTAATTGAACGCCCCTCGTATCAGTATCTCACCAGAACTGTATATCGGTTGCACCTAAATTATTTCAGTAGAATATTTTACCTTTTATTGTGTCCCTTACCAAAAGATCAGGGACACTTTGTTTTACCGTTGTCCGTCCGTATATCAGTTCATCTCTGTTTGGCCGAATCTTATGACGTTAAACCTGGTGCGAAAAAGTTAAAGTTTCGGCGACCTGAGTGTTTCGCAAACATTTTTTAATTCTGTCGACTATTCAAAGAATACGAGACATACTATTCCATTCACCACAGCGTTGGCATAGACACTGTTCTTTGTTTCTCTGTCGATTCGATTAAGTTTCTCATGTACGTTAAAGTAACGCTTGTCGACACCTTTCAACAAAATCTGTTTAAAGATGTAGAACTTACAACATTCTAGAAGAACGTTATGATTTGAAACATCTATACGTTTTGAACATTTTTGGAAATGTTTAAACATTCTTAGTTTCTTACTATCGCTTATCAGCATGAATTAGACCGCAACACCGTACTAGTGCAATAGCTATAAGTTTTACTATGATAGTGGTTTTCAGGGTTATGCTGCTACAATCATGTGCTACTGCACTATCTATTACTTTGGAAAATGACCTCAGCACGTTATGAATAAAGGCTCGATATTCGTAGACACAATCAAGCACTTGGAATAGCTAAGCAATGCTGCTAAATGATATTGTTTGTTACAGTGGGTTTTTAGATAATTGCTGCAAACTAACCATAACTCTCTCCCAATCGACACGATTTTAAGTTGGTCCAAACTGAAAGAATTTCCAGATGATATTTTCATTGTTTTGACTTGTTTAAAGTATGTAACTGTCTGGGCAGAAAACATTCGTCCATTGACAGCCAGAAATGGCTATCAGCAGTTAAAATTTAACTGCTGATAGCCACTTCTGGCTGTCAAGGGACGATTTTTTTTATTATATTGCTTGTTAGAAACAATTTCTTCTTTTCCACAATGTACTTTCCAGCATTTGCTTGGCAGGCGTCAAATGTGTCAACATATGGGAATGGGTTAAAGCTTTTATCTAACTGGTTTTGTATTATTTGAAGTTTTCCTCGGATGGCTAGCGATACATCTGTGGCCTCAACAAATGCACAAGATTATGCCTCTACCGCACTCTTAGTGACTGGGCAGTCAGACAGGGAAAGGTGATCATGTGACTCGTCACGCTAAAAGGGACCTTATCTGAAATCCAATAATCCAAATTTTGACAAACTTGTCAGACCCAGAACATGTCAACTAGATAGTGTATGCGAAAGATGAACAGATAGTAAGATGGGGAAATCATTCTGGATTAACAAAATTACATTAATAAGTAAAATGTCAGCCCTAGTCTGACTGCGCAGACTGCGCAGACTGACTAGGGTCGATATTTTTCACACTTCCTATAAGGTACCTTTTAGTGTGACGGGTCACATATATATTACACACTTCTTGCTAAAACACCATCCTCGAAAACATGTGATCTCCTTGTGCGCTTCCTCGACCCCCGGGACAATTAATTGAAGTTAGATTGTTGTCATTATATTGGTTCCATCATTAATTTCTGGCCGAGAAATGAAATGCAATCATAGTGGCTGCTTAATAGTTGTCATTGACAACGCATTCACATCGCATTGTTTTAGTGAGCGCTTTTAAAGAGATCCGACTTCCGCTAAGACGTTTACTAGGTAATTGTCCCTGGGGCTCATGAAGCATTGAAGGAGATACCATGGCTTCCGAGGATGCAAATGCACATACATAATATATACGAGTATAAAGTTTTAGCAGTTAAGGTGTAGATCTACATTTAAGCCACAAAATGGTATTTTCAAGTTCAGAAAGTTCTTGGTAATGGTTTGATAATAGTTTGTATATATACACTCAAAACTTATAAGTACTCCGACTATATTATATAGCATATCTCAAGACAGGCTCAACATATCTTAACCAAATTTGACACAGCTTCACTTTAACCATATTACCATCATCTATTGAATTTTCATAAACTTCACAAGAACATGAATTGAACAAGAAGCAGCTAATGGAGACCACTATTGGTAGCAAAAGTCACAAAGTCAAGATTTTGTGTGTTCCTCGTTCGCTTACACAATAACATGGTACCGGGAACGCATAAACATTTTGTAATGCCTGAATTATGCTGTAGGGATATCTTCTTAATAATTTAGAAGTCGATGTAAGAATCTCTATGCTTGCTAAGCATGTGCCAGATCATCATCATACTGGCCAGGAAATCGTTAGTCTGTAAAACCCTTTTTCAGAATTAGCAAATTTAATGCATCCTTAGCAACTGAACATTGGTTTGTTAATTGTGAGGTCATGCTTTATGCATGTTGTACATCTTGTCATGATGAATTGTGCCGCTATCGGATAGTTTGGACACTGAATGGTCTCCCTTGAAGGCATAATGTATCCCTTTCTGTGACACCCACTGGACTCTTCAACTCACGTAGGCGAGACAAAGCAATGTTACGGTCCTAATTACGGTTTGATTTCCTATCACGTGGTTGTCTTGGTAGGTTGGCAGCACTTCCGGTTCGTCTGTACTCGGCCACAAATTGGGTGACAGCAGTTGCATGTACATTTATGATACGGATTAAATTTCTTTAGAAAAATGGCTCAAATGGAACAAAAATGTTGATGTTTGACAGTTACGAACGATATTTTGAACTAAATTTGTATAGAACGACTGGAAATGTGGGTATGAGAATATTAGCTACGCTATAATTGCACCACCTTGTCAAACACCCATTGTTATTGGTTGTTGTTGTAAAGATTTCCGACGCATTTTATGTTTTTGTGTTTAGCACGTCAATCCATAAAAGAATGAATTGTAAATTAAGCACGTGGGATTCGTGTATGAAACACAGGAGGCATATTTGAATTTTCTTTAGTCGACCGAAAGTTACTATTTTGCACAATAATTTTGCAAAATGAAAATGATATCGGTCAAGTAATGAAGTTAGGGAATAAAAAACAATAATGACTTTTGATATTCCTTTATCGGGGAAAATTTTGCGCATAATATAAAACGGAGTACTTATAAGTTTGGTTAAGTATATGTAACATCTATTATGTGCAGGTTTTGCCAAAAGTATTAATCATTTTCAAGGAAGATTAGCATCCAGTTTTACTAAACAATGGCAGCACTAAATTAAAGGAGAATTCTGTCTGCCGAACTAAAAGATAGTCGGTTTGCCTGACATTATCTTTTTCATATTTAAATCATTCGAGTGGATATTTAGACATATGAAGGAAACTCTACTTTTGCGTTTATAGTAGTCTGCTCTTTTGCTTAAAACTTCTTCTGTCTTATAGTTTTGGTGTTGCTTTTATTGTAATTCAACGCTTGCTTTAAATCTCAAACGTAGCAGATAGGTAGTTGATTGCTATTGTCTATGGGTGGAAATTAATTATTTGATAAAGAAAATACAAAATTTGTTGACATAAAAGAATAATTCAAAGTAATTATGAAATAGAAAACAGAAACCTTCAAAAATGGGATGAAATTCACTAAACGTTATATTGCAGGACAACATTTACGAAAACAATACAACATTTATCACAATTTGATCGTGTAGTCGTTTCTTGATTTTACAAAACTCTTAACATTACATAAGCAGTAAAGAGGTCACTTTGATTCCAAGACCTCGCAGGCGCATATATGATGATGTCATCAGTATTTTCGCACATGTGCGCATACCAGATTGTAGCATTCATGCGTATGCGAGTTCTTGGCACCAGAGAGACCCCTATACTGCTTAAACATATCTTTGTTTTAGCTCCAAATATAAAATAACTTCCTTGTAACAATCATTTTTAAATGAGATAACTAAATGAGTCGGTATCTGAAAAGGGAACTTGTACTTTTTTCAGTCCGATTGCAATCACAAATCGAGCACGTGACCAAGACAACAATAACTCTGGTGATAAAGAGTTCGCTGCCCTTGCCCGGACGTTTGCATTGTGTGTTGCGTACGCAGCCAATAGCGGAGGCGTGGCCACGCTAACTGGAACCCCACCCAATATCATCCTAAAAGGGCAAGCTGATATGTGAGTATAGATCTAGGTCCGGCTGCATATTTACGGTACATTTTTTTTCATTTTTAAACCAGGTTAGATATTGACAATTTAAACAATTCATTTTAAACAAGGAATTGACTGTGTACCTAGTTTTAAAACAAATCACTACGTATAACATTTAACAAGAAAGAAATACCTTATACCTTACTTTTATACCTTTCTGTAGAGACCTTCTTTATGCTGTTGCATCTTGGATCCTTGTTACTCTGGTTGATTCCAAAATGCCTTCTTCCGGTCAAATATACGTACACGGCTATTTTGTCATTTAACCAAAAATGTAAAAAGAACGATGGACCGCATAATTTAATATGATGTTTTATTGAACTTGCCTTGAAACGACTGCATTTGTATCAATTACTACTTGATTAGATACGATTAGAAAAAATACTGTAAACACTGCTTTCCGTTAAGCAAATTAATTTCTTGAAGAACACTGTCTATTACGCAGATTATACACCAATTATAAACTAGACTCTGCAGTGACGTTCGCTAACTGGCTGATTGTCGGTATACCATTGTCTTTCGCCTGCTTTTTAGCGACCTGGTTGTGGCTCCAAGTCTACGCTCTCGGCAAAAAGTAAGTACAGTATCTCGATCAATGGCAAATCATTATGAACTTTAAAAAATACATGATGTATGGCAAAGACAGTATACAATTGGCATGCACGTATGTGCATCATAATACAAGACATCATTTTAAGTTAAAGAAAGAAACACTTGTTCCGCTATTATTGAATCTAAATGAAATAAGTGCATTATATATAAGACCATTCTTTTTACAAGTCCTTCATGTACATCTGAGATTTATTGTTCATTCAAGTCTTAGGTTGCAACTTATGCATAATGATCTCTAACATCTTTCATACGTAAATTGTCAACTTTTTTATTTTTCCTTTATGATGTTTTAACATAGTTTATTACTTTCTTTCTTTTCCTTTTTACTAGATGTTTATGCTGTGTTAAGTCCGAGGATGATTATTCAAGTGTCAAAACACATTTACGATTGGAGTATTGTAAATTGGGACCAATGAGGTAAAATATGTATTCTTCCTACATTCAAAAAGCATTGATACAGAACTGATTGAAACGTTTTCAAAGTCTGTAGATCTATTAAGGATTACAACCCATTAATAGATAGATGCGAAACACTTAATGCATATTCGCGCGTCATCTGTGACAACGGAAATTAACGAGGGATACCCTCCTCGCCAATTTCCTCGCGTCATCATTGCTACGGATGACGTCCGAAGATGCACGTAGTTAATGATGGGATGGGATCCTCAGATGACATAAATGAACTTAAAGAAGACAGATCGGCTATTCAAGTAACTAATCATTGGATATCCGCTGAATGTCTCCAAAAATGGCATGTTCCTATTTGAAATGCTGATGTAGTCGAAAAAATGGGACTCTGATTACGAAATGATTTTTAACAGAAAGAAAATCAGACAAAAAAAGAATGTCTTTCTTACACTTCGATATATATACGATGTGGTAGTTATCCTTTTATTATTGACTATGCCTATGTCATTTTCGCACGCTTTTTCTTGTTAGGTAAAGATTGATTGTTATTTTCAGCATTATTACTCTAACTGGAATCTTAGAACGGGTAGGAAATGGAGTAACATTGTCACGGCTTTTCACCAAATATCTACATGACTTTTATTTCTATATTTTGACTTAAATTAATTTGACTGTATGTTGTAACATTTTCTTGGTGCAAAATGTAATTCGATGCCTTTTCTGTTGTATTGTGTTTGCATTTCAGGACCTGTTCAAGTTGATTGTTGTTTATGTACGTATAGTATGTCATTTTGACGTCTCAGTTGCTTATTTACATTTATAATGATATAGTCTAGGAGCCAGCTTTTACAAAGGGGGTTAAATTAAAAGTTCTTGCAACCGGTGACCTATAAAATTTTGAGTGGTATTTTTAAATACATTAGGGTCCCATGTTTTGGTTAAGGGTGGATGACATGCTTAAAAGTGGTAGGATTTTTTTAATCAAGGTCAAAGGTCATTCGGTGCACTTTTCATACATACCTCCTAAAATACCCCATAACTTACTCATTTATTAAGCTAAAACAATTATTTTAGTATCAAAATAAAGCTGATGATTTGCACTTTGACTTACATGAATAATATACAACTTTTTGATTTTCTATATTTTAGAATATTCATAAATATAGCAAAAATTGGCTAAAAATCACTAAAATAAGTTTTGTCTTCAAGTGAAAAAAAAAGTTTTAAAAATACCAAAGGTGTGTTTTTGTGGTTGAAATCATACTTAAAAATTGCCCAGAAACCTGTTCTTGACTTATATGTTTTTCTTCACAGAATTAGTCTCTAGCTTAGGCTTGTAGTCATAGGTAAAAGTGGGTGGGGTAAATTTTCCCTAAAATTACAAAACATGCAAACATTGATGTAACAATATATCTTTTACATAAATGTGATATTTTATTAGAATTTATTGTTTTGAAATCACATTTGCAGGGATTTGTAAAGCTTTTAATGCATATACCTGAAAATTGATTTGAATTTTAAGAGCAAAAATAACAATTCAATGAAACAGCATGTTAGATGGATACAGATTATATCAACACCACAATGTCAAAACTATGACTCTTAAAGCGAATATCTATCAAGTATCTATATAATAGTAATCGGCAGCTGAAAATATTCCCCAGGCCCGTGCCATATTTTATAGGAATCAGAACAACATGGGGACGGTCAGAGTTTGCATTGTTGGGTAGTGCATTGCTTTTATAGAGCCAACGGAAAAGGAATTTAGCGCTGGAACCAAATAGCTCATACACAGGAAACACAGTTTACAGTTTAAGTGAATAAAAAAAATCTCCAGTATTACATACTTATAAGAGATACCGAAATATCTTTTTTTTCAAAATTATCTTTCTCCTTTTGTTCAAAATGGCCAACAAAATTCAAGATGGCCCCTTTAAATATTTATATAGCGAAATTTTAACATAGATAGAAATAAGACCACGAATTAGTCGTTTTTATGCCCCCACATCGATAGATCGATGGCATATTGTTTTACCATTGTTCGTCTGTCTGTCTGTCCGTCCGTCCATCCATCCATCTGTCTGTCCGTCCGTCAGTCCGAAACTTAACATTGGCCTTTTCTCCAAAAGTATTCCACATGCAAAGCTCAAATTTGGTATGTAACCTTCTTTCAATGATATCTATCTGTTCCATGCAACATGACTTTCCCCAAGGTCTTCCATTAATCCTTGTCAACGGTTACCATGAACACTTAACATTTAAACTAATTAACATGTAAACGTTACATTGGCCTGCGTCAAAGGGAGTTCACACACAAACCTTATCAACCATTTATTTAAAAGCTTAACGTAAAACGTATCATTGGCCTTTTTAGGGGCATTCATGTTTCACAAAGACATCTTTTTTTTCTAGATTAGGCTGAATTATATATGAATTCGTGAGAGATAGCCAGTGATGTGCATTTTAGAAAGTAAGACCATTTTATAGAGTTTTATTTGTCAAACGACGACCGAAATGTCTTCTGCATAATAGTTGTATAAAGCAGAGGTAATGCATAAACTCATTGTTTTGTTCATTTTATGTATCGTGTATACTTTACTAAATATAAGTAATAGTTGTGTCTTTATATACAACACTATCCTCATCATCACCATCACTACAACAACTACAATAACAACAAGACATATGATGCAAAAACCAGACTTGAAATATCCACAGCTACTCTATACTAACCACTTCAATACACTCAACTCATGCCATATATACTCATCCTTATCAATGTCTGATGCATCAAGATTCTCAAGTATTTACACAGTTCTGACTCACAAACACATGCATCAGTGCATAAAATATCTTCTCTTTGACACTTAGACCTTCGCATGTGGCAGTCAATTTAACACGAGCATTGTGTGATGTCAAGCAAAGCTAGAGGTGCAGGATCTTTATGCATTCTTACAGGAACTAAATTATTGTTGTCATCCTTGGTCCATACATGGCATGCTGGTGATGGTAGATTCAGATACTGGTCAGTTTAGTGCTTACAAATATAGGAATATACTGAATTTATGTTCATACAGAAAATATATATGGGTCCATATATTTTTATGCCCCTGTATCGAGCGATCGGGGGCATATAGTTTTACTCTTGTCCGTCCGTCCGTCTGTCTGTTCAAAACTTAACATTGGCATTTTCTCCAAAAGTATTAAACCTACAAAGCTCATTTGGTATGTAGGAGGGCTGTTTATAAAGTATCCGGAATTATGTCATATTTTTTCATTTATGTAGGGGCCCCTACTAATTGTTATGATATTATAGGATACAAAAACTAAGTTTATGCATTAAGGCGCATTCTATAGTTGTTATGGCAAAATAGGGTCATATTGAGCAGCGCAACCTTGGTCTGAGATGGGTAATTCAGGAAAGTCTGTCTTACACATCTAATATTTACATCTTTTCGATATATTTGCCACTACACGATATACCACATTTCCAACATATGCATTTATTTCTCAAAGAAGCGTCTGAACTGTACTTGGGGAATTCTATAGATAGTTTCTGGGACACAACTGGCAAGTCATGAACGATTTCACCGACGTCATGTTGGGACGTCCAGATACATTAAAGTCAGAAACATATTGAGTAAAATAATTTGTAAATGCATTATACCACTCACAAATGCTTGTTTTTTCTCATAGAAGTATTAGCCGTGCGTGTTCATAGTCATAAAGATTGTCTCTGATTTGGAATTTCCAAATTACACTCAAATCATTATTGAATACCATTGCCCTAGCACCATATTTGCCATGTAAGCAAAACGATGTCTCCAAATCTCAGCGGATGATGTTACGTTTGCTGAGAAAAATGTCCGCTCAAAGGTAACAAGCATTTTGGACAATTGTTGAAGTCAAAATACAAAATATGATTGCTTTAAAAGCGATTCATAAGTCACATCGTTGCAAAGTGTCAAAAGTTTCCCCGCGCAACGTGACACCACCCTGTCGAATGCACCATTATCCAAACAGCAGCGTTTTTGTTCCAGGATCAAATGTATAATTATTCAAAGTATATTTGTTTAAAAAATCATCTCAGTTGGTTTAAAAGTTAAAACGACAAACGGGTGATTAGACTTGTGTACAATATAGCCTAGAAAATATTGAGGCAAAATAAAATGCTGATAATCAGAATTTTCTCCTTTTGCATCAATGTTTTCCCATGCATTTTCTCATACGGACGTCAAAACGAGGTCTTGTTTGGGAAAGATTCAATGATTTCTTTGATATAGATACAAATGGAAGATGCACGATTTACTAGGAATAGTTTTAGCCATGTAATAAGTAAAACATTGTCCAGATTTTTGTCAGGTATATTGTTGTGGAGTTAGAACATTCACAGGTCCAAAGATTTCCACTTTTTTAAACCAAAAGTTTCTCTGTGTCTACTCAAATATACGTATTACAGTCGTGAATCAATAAACAAAGTTATGTTATCATGATGGGATTGTGAAGGATGGATCAACAATTGTGGTAGGCCTATCTTTATTTTCTACTATTTACTCGTAACAAAATGTCACATGCAATAGATAATTTGCATGATAAGAGATATAGGGCCTATTGAGTTCAATTTCTTGTACAATTAAAACTTATTGGGTCACAAAATTAATTAAACTCAAAGACCAGATCCTCTGTTGTCCCTATTGAAGGCATGTACATAAACGAATATACGATACTAACATGTTCATGGTTACTCTTGGAGACCTTCATAACCACACATCAGAACATCTAGATTCTAGACTGATGATATTGATATGTATTCACAGAATAGAATATTCTGTTCCAAATTACATTTTATGTATACATATTCGAATGTTCTCGTAAGGCTACCAGGTGTAAGCATTGCAATGATGGCAGTTTCGTAATTATCTTTAAAGAGACCCATGCTAGGTTGTCGGACATACAAAACGATAGAAAATATGTTTATGAAATATTGTATGGAATGGTCAACCTGGATAGCTAGATCATTTCTGCACAAGGAAATTTCAAATGAAGTTCATTTAGTTCTTCTAAATCAAGTCTGTTCTTCTAAATCAAGTGTATATAATTAACTAATCGCACTTTATATTTATAGTAACATTTATGTGACACTGAACCTTGATAGTGAAAAATTTAGTTCCAGCTCTTAATTGGCTTTCCTTTTGGGTCTATAAAAGCAATGCACTACACAACAAAGCAAATTCTGACCATCCCCATGCTGTTCTGATTCCTGAAAATCTGGCATAGGTCTTTTTGATGTCCTTTACCCGTAAGGTAGAAAGAGGAATATTTTCAGCTGCTGACTATGCTAATCTGAGTCTTGTTTTATTTAATTGTACTAGATACTTGATAAATATTCATTAAGGGTCATTATTTTGACATTGTACGGTGTTGATATGACCTGTATCCATCGTGTATGCTGTTTTATTGAATTGTTATTTTGGCTCTTAAATTCTAATTAATTTTCAGGAATATGCATTAAAAGCTTCACAAATCCCTGCAAATATGATTTTAAACAATAAATTCTAATAAAACATCACATTTATGTGTAAGATTTATTGTTACATCAATGTTTGCATGTTTTGTAATTTCAGGGAAAAATTACCCCACCTACTTTTACCTATGACTACAAGCCTAAGCTAGAGACTAATTCTGTGAAGAAATACATATAAGTCAAGAACAGGTTTCTGGGAAATTTTTAAGTATGATTTCAAACACAAAAACATACCTTTGGTATTTTTAAAACTTTTTTTTCACTTGTAGACAAAACTTATTTCGGTGATTTTTAGCCAATTTTTGCTATATTTATGAATATTCAAAAATATTGAAAATCAAGAAATTGTATATTATTCATGTAAGTCAAAGTGCAAATCATTAGCTTTATTTTGATACCAAAATAATTGTCTTAGCTTAATAAATGAGTAAGTTATGGGATATTTTAGGAGGTATGTATGAGAAGTGCACCGAATGACCTTTGACCTTGATTTAAAAAAAATCCTACCACTTTTAAGCATGTCATCCACCCTTAACCAAAGCATGGGACCCTAATGTATTGAAAAATACCACTCCAATTTTTATAGGTCACCGGTTGCAAGAAAAGTTCCATTCCAGGACCTGGCTCCTAGACTAATAACAATTGTTTTACAGTTTTGCCGAGAAGGTTGTTCTGGGAGATTTTGTGATATTAGCGTTGTTATGGATAACGCGTAACCCAGTGTTTATACCTGGGTGGGGATCGTTATTCCCAGATAAGTAAGCATTTATTTTTTCCGAGTTTAACACATGTCCACTCTTTTGACTATTTTTTACTTCCCTGAAGAAAAAGACTTTGGAAAACATTGTGGAAAATGAAGAAATTGTGACAAACAATTTCTTCATTTCCCACAATGTTCTCTGCCCCAAAAGATAAAAAATCAAATTTCATTCATTTGAAATTGTCCTCTGCACTGCAAAATCTTTATATTGGAACAAAGCTAAAATGTTGCCGTTTGGTAATCGGTTAAACGTAAGTTGATGTAGATGGTGTTTCTTATTCAGCATGCGGTTGCAACTTCATTAACCCATTACCCAACATTTTGGTTGGTCCAAATTGAAAGATGTTGCAGGCTACAATTTCAAGTGAAGGAAATTTTAGATTGACGTTGTGTTTTTGGGTAGAAAACATTGTGGGAAGTGAACAAAATGTTGTCTTCATTTTCAACAATGTTTTCCAAAGCCATTATCTTGTGAGGCGTCAGTATGTGGCAATGGTTAAGATGAGATGAAAAATCCATAGAAAAACGAAATCTACATGTATGCAATAAAATATAATGAAGTGTTGTGTTTGTTTTGGTCTGAGATTGAAACTTATATGTAGAGGAATTTAGGCTACAATCAACGAAGGGGGGTAAACCTTTGTAGGAAATTCAGTAGAAATTACTAATGCGTCACAGAAACTTAGTAACGGAGTACTGGAATTTTCTGGTGCACTTTTCAGGACACATGTTTTCCTAAATATCATCTATTTTGTAGACAAAATGAGACAAGCAGTTCTGTTGTGTTTCTATTTTTGACCTTTAGATGTATATGTAAGCTTCTCACTACAATTTACGCTTGTTTTGTTTTAGATACGTTAAAGATTCCACGGCAGCTATATTTATGTCTGTTGTTTTATTTGTGTTGCCTAGTAAAATGCCAGCTTTCGGACGACGGAAAGGTAAGAAAATACAAACGGGATATAAATAATAAATGCATGATTGCATCATGTAACTTTTAAGAGACATCCCATAAATCTTCTGTTATAAATTTTACTTTAATTTATTTTTCTCTGAAAGAGAACATTTTCTTATAAATGTTATGAAATTTTCAAGTCAAATTATTGCGCCTTTTAGTATGATTTTTTTCTTAAATTAAATAAAGTGTGGTAAACTACAATTTGACTTGTACCCAGACGTATTTCTCTGTGTGGCAGGACGTTTCAGGAACGGTAACCAGCCTATCGCTGGCATTAGTCTAAATCAAATTTGCCGTTTTCATTTCGACTTTTAACCCTTTCCCAAACGACAAAATTTTAGGGTGATCCACTTCAAAAACTGCCACAAATGACAAAATGGATATTATTAAAGAAATGATTTTTGCAAAATATGGCACAGAAAATATTGAGACAAAAGGAGAAACTGCTGGTTATCAGCAGTTTCTTCTTTTGTCTCAATGTTTTCCCAAGCCTTCTCTACCAGGGACGTCAAAACCAGGTCTTGTTTGGGAAAGGGTTAAAGCGTTTCTCTGGCTAATCTAAGCTCACATTGTCTCCATAATATTCTTAATGGGGCATCTGGTACTAATTTATATGACAAACACATGTTGTTTTATCCCTTTCCTAAACGGAAAAACTTAATATTGATCCAATTCAAAAACTGCCACTTAATATGACAAAATGGAAGTTATTAAAGAAAGAATTTGTGTAACGTATGTCATAGAAAATATTGGGACAAAAGGAATAACTGCTGGTTATCAGCAGTTTCTTCTTTTGTTTCAATGTTTTTCTAAGCCTTTTCTAATAGGGACGTAAAAAGCAGGTCTTGTTTTGGGAAAGGGTTAATCAAATAGAATTGATAAAAACGTCCGCAATGGCGGTGCATTGACGTCAAAAGCGAAAATGAGCCATTTTACCATTACAAGTTTCTGTTATTTTCTTCACCCTTTACCTATGGATTCTTAAACATAAGAACCCAATTGTCTAATACGACCGTGGCCCGTATATCGAAATGCTGCATATATGCTTTTTTTTCTTTAATTTGAAAAGTTATCTATAATTTACATGTAGAAAATCAAAATACGGCGTTAGTTCACCGATTCTTTTGTATTTTAGCGAGACTATCTGACGACGAATTGGCGTCGAATCGTGCATACATTCCTTTATTAACGTGGAAGTTCGTCAACGACAAGATGGCGTGGGGTGTCTTATTGCTCATGGGTGGAGGGTTCGCCTTGGCGGATGGGTGTAGTGTAAGTCTCTGACTTATTCTAGATTAGCTATAGTATGATTCAATGTAAACCTTACGTAAACAACGTGAGTGCATTTAACAATTTCCAAAACGGCAAAAATTTGGAGTGTCTCAATTTGAAATCCACTGCAGACGACAAAATACACATACATTGTATTTTATGCAAGGTAGGCATGTGTTTATGGCATGGTTTTCCTGAAAAGTGCAGACTGTGTCAAATTCCAATTTATAGTTCCAGGAAGTAATGTATTTATAACTCATTGAATATCATTTTATCTCGACCTGCATTTATATTATCTCGAAATTAGACAGTGTACAAAGGGGAACAATTCATGGTGTAGTTGCATTAGAAATAGTTCAGTCCCTTGGTTCAGTGCATATATTCCCGATTATTGCTGCTTTTTAACAAAGACCTCGTTACTACAGCTTTACACAAGCTGTAGTTACGAGGTGTTGATTGAAAAGCGACGTTATTTAACCATCATGTTTTCTTCTTTCGGTTTAAATTCATTTGCAATTATAATCCACTGGATATGTGCATCTCATTTAAAGAAAGATTTCTCAAAATACTGTTTATTAAAGTAATCAACTGTTTTTCAATGTCACTTACTAATGGTTGTATAGTTTCTTTTTCTCTCTCAGAAATCTGGTCTCTCTGAATGGATCAGCAATCAGCTGACGATATTTGCCGGTCTGCCGATGTGGTTGACGTCTGCCATTTTAGCGTACCTGACGGCGGCCATTACAAATATAACTAGCAACGCCGCCACGGCAACGCTGTTCCTTCCAATTGCTGGTAGCTTGGTAAGTATTGAATCATATCCAAGTATAGTCAGTATAGTAGATTCTACGCGAAATTAACAATCGAAAGCGCGCAGCGCATTGAATGTTTATATCGCGTAGAATATAGTATATTATGTTGTGCCGTTTTTTAGTTTTTTGCCTAATTTCGAAATTGGGCATGCCTATTTTCGAAACTGGGCACGGAACTTTGCCTAATTTCGAAACTGGGCATCCGTTTTCGAAATTATGATTCAGTAAGTTCCGTGTGTCATGCACAACTATTTCTGTCGATATTTTTCGCCGATTTATTGATAATTGAATCAATTAACGCCCGAAATGTTGATATTATTTACGGTTTACTGCGACAGTGTGGTGACGAACTATTTCTGTCGATTTATTCTCGTTTTTTCCTCACCGCCAATTTATTAGTAATGAATCGAACAACGACATAATGATTATTTTACGGTTTACTTTTATTTTTGATACTTCCTACGTACTCATTGCTGCCGCGGATCCAGGATTTCTGTGATGGGGTTCGAATTTACAAATAGAGACGTTCGTTTTCCAAGTATTATACAATTTTGACTGAATTTCTGCATTGAAATGAAATAATCAAGCTGCGGAGACAGTGGCAGATCCAGAGGGGGTGCGGGAATCAAAAGAACCTCCTCTGAATCCTAATTATTTCAATTTCATGTAAAATTTCAGTCAGAATTTTGTAATGATAAGAGAACGAACCACCTATTTGTAAATTCAAACCCCTTGCAAAGTCTGGATCCGCCGCTGAGAGGGGTTTCCTTTGAACCTCGAAAACTCCCCCACCCATTGGATACGCTACTTTAATGTAAACGTGTACACCAGAATGTAAAAACTTCATCTGTGGGTCCCAGTCGATATCAAAATCCAGTCTATTTTAAAACGAAAGTACAGTGCCATTCATGGATAAACGAAACCCGTCTCCTTGTGTATTGATATTTATCCACATGCGAGAAAGAAATACGGCAACATTTTATCTGAATTTTCTGATAGAATTAGGTCACAGGATAAATGATGTCATCATGACATTGCGAGGTCGTACTGTAAGCGGAATCATGGGTACTTATTAGAATGATTATAATAGTATAAGATCCATTTTTGTAGTTCTGGCCAGCACGGTGGAAAGGATCTGCTTGTTCGGCTGGGTCGGTCGCTTGTTCTGGCCAGCGTAGTGGGAAGAATCCACTTGTTCGGCTAGGTCAGTCACTAGTTCTGACCAGCACGGTGGGTAGGATCTGTTTGTTCGGATGGGTTGGTCGCTTGTTCTGGCCAGCACGGTGGGAAGGATCGGTTTGTTTGGCTGGGTCAGTCGCTTGTTCTGGCCAGCGTAGTGGGAAGAATCCGCTTGTTCGGCTAGGTCAGTCACTAGTTCTGGCCAGTACGGTGGGAAGGATCTGCTTGTTCGGATAGGTCGGTCACTTGTTCTGGCCAGCACGGTGGGAAGGATCGGTTTGTTTGGCTGGGTCAGTCGCTTGTTCTGGCCAGCATAGTGGGAAGAATCCGCTTGTTCGGCTAGGTCAGTCACTAGTTCTGGCCAGCACGGTGGGAAGGATCTGCTTGTTCGGATGGGTCGGTCGCTTATTCTGGCCAGCACGGTGGGAAGGATCAACTTGTTCCACTGAGTTGGTCGCTAGGTCTAGCCAGCACGGTAGGAAGGATAGGTTTGTTTGGCTGGTTTGGTTGCTTGTTCTTGTTCTGGCCAGCACGTGGGAAGAATCGGTTTGTTCGGCTGGGTCGGTCGCTTGTTCTGCCCAGCATAGAGGGAAGAATCCGCTTGTTCGGCTAGGTCAGTAGCTAGTTCTGGCCAGCACGGTGGGAAGGATCTGCTTGTTTGGCTGAGTTGGTCGCTGGTTCTGGCCAGCACGTTGGGAAGGATTGGCTTGTTTGGCTGGGTTGGTCGCTTGTTCTGGCCAGCACGGTGGGAAGGATTGGTTTGTTCAGCTGGGTTGGTTGCTAGTTCTAGCCAGCACGGTGGGAAGGATCGGTTTGTTCGGCTGGGTCGGTTGCTTGTTCTGGCCAGCACATAGGAATAATCGGTTTGTTTGGCTGGGTCGGTCGCTTGTTCTGGCCAGCATGGTGGGAAGTATGGGCTTGTTCGACTGAGTTGGTCGCTAGTTCTGGCCAGCAGGGTGTGAAGGATAGGTTTGCTCCGCTGGTTTGGTCGCTTGTTCTGGCAAGCATGGTGGGAAGGATCGGCTTGTTTGGCTGAGTTGGTCGCTGGTTCTGGCCAGCACGTTGGGAAGGATTGGCTTGTTTGGCTGGGTTGGTCGCTTGTTCTGGCCAGCACGGTGGGAAGGATTGGTTTGTTCAGCTGGGTTGGTTGCTAGTTCTAGCCAGCACGGTGGGAAGGATCGGTTTGTTCGGCTGGGTCGGTTGCTTGTTCTGGCCAGCACATAGGAATAATCGGTTTGTTTGGCTGGGTTGGTCGCTTGTTCTGGCCAGCACATGGGAAGAATCGGTTTGTTCGGCTGGGTCGGTCGCTTGTTCTGGCCAGCACGGTGGGAAGTATCGGCTTGTTTGGCTTAGTTGGTCGCTAGTTCAGGCCAGCAGGGTGGGAAGGATAGGTTTGCTCGGCTGGTTTCGTCGCTTGTTCTGGCCAGTATGGTGGGAAGGATCGGCCTGTTTGGCTGAGTTGGTCGCTGGTTCTGGTCAGCACGTTGGGAAGGATTGGCTTATTCGGCTGGGTCGGTCGCTTGTTCTTGTCAGCATGGTGGGCTCACTATTTTGAGTTAGTTATCTTCAAAGTCTAAATGAAATTAGAACATATCAAATTAAAGAACCATTTCTAAAATGCCGATATTTAACTTAGTGAAACCATTTTAATTTCGGTGGTTAGAAAGCCCAAAGCAATGGATCTAATTCATGCTCCGAAAAAATATGGAACTGCAACTTTTTGAATAAATAAATGAAATCGAGTGTAGATATGATTTTTATGTCAATATTATCTATAAATTTGATGGCCTGCTGAACGTGTAAACGAATTGATAAAAGCAGAGACATATAATATAATGTTATCTACGTCTCTGATAAAAGACAAGGTGCGAATTGCTTAGGGTACGAATCAACTTCCGCGCAAACGGAAGAAGAATGTTCCGTATGTTCTGTTCGGTACAGAACTTTAGCTGTTCCGTACCGAACTTTTATTGGACTAAAAACGGCTTAAAATGATTTTGTAAGTGCTAACTGTGATACCTCCCTAAAAACGGATATTTTGAAGATGGGTTCTGCACAGAAAATGGCCCGATATACCATAAAATAATTATAAATAAGCTATTTCGGCGAGTTTCGAAATTAGGCAAATGAGTTCTGCAGGGATTTGCCGAATTTCGAAAATAGGCAAAAACGAAAATCGGCACAATATATAGACTCTAGCTGACTAAGTGTCCGCTAGCGGTTCATTTGAGACAGGGACGTTGCTATGCATAGACGTTACATTATCCAGCCGACAGTCTCGTTTTTGCGAGATATAGCGGCGAAATAGCCTACATGTATTAAAATATACTGCAATTTCATTGGTCCAAAAAGTAGGTCGAACACAAATTTGTTATAGCGTATGTGACGGCTACAATCGCAAATAATGCATGTTTTGCCGTAATTGTTCGTTTACCGATTTTCGAAAAAAGAGTGACTGCCTCTTGAAAATAAGAGTAGGCCTAGCCATATAGTAATAACTGTATGTAAAATTTGACCGATCTTATTACATGTCATTTTATATAATTATTTTGATGTCGGAAGCTTTGTTTGTATGAAAACTTCATTGTCCAAATGGCATACATTGTAGAGGTCGCTCTTTTAATACTTTTCCTTGAGTCACTTTTTGTTATTACATCTAAAAAAATTCTCGGTGTTGCTTTGTTTATATTCATTAATGAAATGACTGGCACGTAAGGAATTACGCATTTGACATGCGAACCAACGAACATAATGTACAACTTGACCCATCCTTTATTTGTCAGAGGACTGTCTTATTATTCCATCTCAATT
The DNA here is from genome assembly GCA_963680895.1 of Fragum sueziense. Classification (NCBI taxonomy): domain Eukaryota; kingdom Metazoa; phylum Mollusca; class Bivalvia; order Cardiida; family Cardiidae; genus Fragum; species Fragum sueziense. The sequence goes on from OY804603.1 coordinate 34,611,988, forward strand.
ACGTAAAACTAATCGTAAAACTCATCCAAATGCATGTTATTTTGACAAACAATAATACACAATTTGTATACTTGTCTGTGGTAATTGCGTAAGACTGTCATAAATGTGACCCGTCGCGCTAAAAGGGACCTTATCCGAACTCCAAAAATCCAAATTTTGACAAACTTGTGAGACTCAGTACAGGTGAACCAGATACAGTGGGCGAAAAATGAACATAAATTTAGATATGGAAAACATTCCATATTTAGAAAATTACCTACAAGTGAAAAGTGTCGGCCCTAGTCTGGCTGCGCGAACTGCGCAGACTGACTAGGGTCGATATTTTTCACACATCCGATAAGGTCCCTTTTAGCGTGACGGGTCATAAATATTTTGACAAGAATCTAACCACAAAACCGCCATAAGTTGTTTACAGTATACTTCATTTGTTTAATAACTTGATTATTTATGAATATTGTATTTCGTCCTCTGATTTTATATTCCATGAAGGCGATTCATCCTAATTTGCATACACACAGTCTTTTGTTGTTTTTCAATTTTATTATTTATTTTTATTTTACTCATAATTCATCGTTATGCAGAGGAACAAATAAAAGGGGATGAATACATTCTAAAATGTTAATTTCAAATCCAAACCCTTTGTTGTGTGTACTCATTTGAATCGGCTCGATGAGACGTTTTTAATGAGAACCCACAATATAGGGTTTGATAAACATTTAGTAAAATATTTTCAATTTTGTAAAGCCATCACTCCCTCTTATCTGTAGCTCTGGTTTATTTTACAGGCAATCAAGTTATCTGTCCACCCTCTCTATTTTATGATACCCTGCGCTGTGTCAGCCTCGTTTGCATATCTACTTCCGGTCGGAACTCCTCCGAACGCTATTGTTTTCTCAACTGGCTATCTCAAAATACCAGATATGGTATGTATACTTGTTGTTGTTAACTTCACACCAAAGGGACCCATATTAGCTAATTTAGGCAACTTAACAATGTTGTAGGGTTTCCTTTTCTCCAATCAGGATCCACTTTGTTTTCTAGAACTTCTACGTACATTTTTGACGTCTACAAGCTAAAGAGTGTAAAATAGATTCTGCTCAAACTGCACTAAGGATAAGTGGTGATTTAAATAATGATATAGTCACGTTTCCTTTGGGGTCTTTATCTAGATCGAGGATTTTCTTTAAGAATTTTTAAGCGAATAAAGATAAAGCGTTCTCAAGGACGAGATTTTTAAGTCGGTCAAATTGGCCTTTACGCTAATACTTCTTACGGCAACACTCTGTCAATTCTGTAGAAAGAATAGGCATACGCGGATTTAGAGGGGGGCGGAAGCGGCGCGCGCCCCCCCTAAAATCGCCAGATTTTTTTTTTTTTTTTTTTTTTTTTTTTTTGAAAGGGGGGCTATCAAAGAACAATTAAATTCAATGCTGGAAATTTTATCGAACTTATAATAATCAATTTATGACAATGACTCTGATAATGTCGGTGTTTTCCCATTTTCTTTGGCTGATATGTAGTAAGACCGACGCCAGTGTGTTTTTGTCCAATGGTCAAATAAAAGCGACACCCGGATGCCGCTATTTTATTTGGTTAGTCAGCATCGTATAACCGAGCAATCGGCCGAGACCTCGACAAAAGGCCTGCATGGAAAATATAAAATTGCAAAATGTGAATGACAAATCTATCAGTATGATTGGACGGCATTTAAATGACAGAAAATAGTCAAAAACATCGGCGATTTGTACACAGTGGGTAATATTAATATGATCGCCGACAAGTAGTCACTGAGACTTAACCGATTTCGTTATAAACCTTTAACAGCCCTCGAATTGTGGATCATTTGTATCTTTAAGCAGTTAAAAGCCAACATCCCTCCCCAACGGTTCCGCTTTTTTCTACCGAGGCGTCGATTAATCGATGACTTATTTCTAAGTACTCTTTATAAACCGTTGTTACCCCATCGACGGCGGATCTGGCGTTTATTAGATAAACTCTTTAATAAATACATTTTTGAGGAAGTTTCTTTTAAAATAAAAAACCGAAATTATTCACAGTCAAAGTAAATCTATATAAGAAATAGGTCTGCATGTCCCGGAAATGCGCCATTTTGTCTTTCTTTAAAAAAAAAAATTCTCACGAGGAGGGAGGGGAAACCCCTCCCAACCCCCCCCCCCCCAACAGGAAAACCAATATGAAACATGGTGAAAAAACACACGCACAAAACTCTGTTGTCTCTGTGAATTAATTTGTAGGTTTAGATATGGTATTGCAATATTAGATATAGGTTTATTTAAGAGGCAAAGAAAAGGGTCTGCATGTCCCGGAAATTGCGCCATTTCGTCTTTCTTTTAAAAAAATTCTCACACGGAGGGAGGGGACACCCCTCCCAAACCCTCCCCAACAGGAAAACCAATATGAAACATGGTGCAAAAACACGCAAAACTATATTGTCTCTGTTAATTTGTAGGTTTAGATACGGTATTGCAATATTAGATATGGGCTTATTGAAGAAGCAAAGAAATAGGTCTGCATGTCCCGGAAATTGTGCCATTTCGTCTTTCTTATTTAAAAAAATTCTCACATGGAGGGAGGGGACACCCTCCCCAACACGAAAACCAATGTGAAACATGGTGCAAAAACACGCAAAAACTATGTTGTCTCTGTTAATTTGTAGGTTTAGATATGGTCTTGCAATATTAAGTACGGGCTAATTAAAGAGGCAAAGAAATAGGTCTGCATGTCCCGGAAATTGCGCCATTTTGTCTGTCTTTTGAAAAAAATTCTCACGTGGAGGGAGGGGACACCCCTCCCAAACCCTCCCCAACAGGAAAACCAATATGAAACATGGTGAAAAAACACACGCACAAAACTCTGTTGTCTCTGTGAATTAATTTGTAGGTTTAGATATGGTATTGCAATATTAGATATAGGTTTATTTAAGAGGCAAAGAAAAGGGTCTGCATGTCCCGGAAATTGCGCCATTTCGTCTTTCTTTTAAAAAAAATTCTCACACGGAGGGAGGGGACACCCCTCCCAAACCCTCCCCAACAGGAAAACCAATATGAAACATGGTGCAAAAACACGCAAAACTATATTGTCTCTGTTAATTTGTAGGTTTAGATACGGTATTGCAATATTAGATATGGGCTTATTGAAGAAGCAAAGAAATAGGTCTGCATGTCCCGGAAATTGTGCCATTTCGTCTTTCTTATTTAAAAAAAATTCTCACATGGAGGGAGGGGACACCCTCCCCAACACGAAAACCAATGTGAAACATGGTGCAAAAACACGCAAAAACTATGTTGTCTCTGTTAATTTGTAGGTTTAGATATGGTCTTGCAATATTAAGTACGGGCTAATTAAAGAGGCAAAGAAATAGGTCTGCATGTCCCGGAAATTGCGCCATTTTGTCTGTCTTTTGAAAAAAATTCTCACGTGGAGGGAGGGGACACCCCTCCCAAACCCTCCCCAACAGGAAAACCAATATGAAACATGGTGAAAAAACACACGCACAAAACTCTGTTGTCTCTGTGAATTAATTTGTAGGTTTAGATATGGTATTGCAATATTAGATATAGGTTTATTTAAGAGGCAAAGAAAAGGGTCTGCATGTCCCGGAAATTGCGCCATTTCGTCTTTCTTTTAAAAAAAATTCTCACACGGAGGGAGGGGACACCCCTCCCAAACCCTCCCCAACAGGAAAACCAATATGAAACATGGTGCAAAAATACGCAAAACTATATTGTCTCTGTTAATTTGTAGGTTTAGATACGGTATTGCAATATTAGATATGGGCTTATTTAAGAAGCAAAGAAATAGGTCTGCATGTCCCGGAAAGTGTGCCATTTCGTCTTTCTTATTTAAAAAAATTCTCACGTGGAGGGAGGGGACACCCCTCCCAAACCCTCCCCAACAATATGAAACATGGTGCAAAAACACGCAAAAACTATGTTGTCTCTGTTAATTTGTAGCTTTAGATATGGTCTTGCAATATTAAGTATGGGCTAATTAAAGAGGCAAAGAAATAGGTCTGCATGTCCCGGAAATTGTGCCATTTTGTCTTTCTTTTAAAAAAAAATCTCACAAGGAGGAAGGAGACACCCCTCCCAAACCCTCCCCAACAGGAAAACCAATATGAAACATGGTGAAAAAAAAACACACTCACAAAACTCGGTTGTCTCTGTGAATTAATTTGTAGGTTTAGATATGATATTGTAATATTAGATATAGGTTTATTTAAGAGGCAAAGAAATAGGTCTGCATGTCCGGGAAATTGCGCCATTTCGCCTTCCTTTAAAAAAAATCTCACGCGGAGGGGTCCCCTCCAAAACCATCCTCAACAGTTACACCAATATGTAACATGGTGTTAATAACACCCCAAAAAATGTGTTACCTATGATAATTTGTAGGTTTAGATGTTGTTTTGCAATATAATATAATATAGGCTTATTTAAGAGGCGATTGAATAGGTCTGGATGTTCCGGAAATTGCACCATTTCGTCTTTTTTTTTCAACTTTTCTCAAACTAAGGGAGGGGGCACCCCTCCCAAACCCTCCCCAGCATGCGCACCAATAGAAATCATGTTGCGAAAAAACATGAAAATGGAAAAAAGAACATGAGTTCTGGATTTTGCGATTGAGCTTTTTAATTTTATAACAATTTACATCTACGTATATATCCTTGAAATTATACTAGCATTCCTTTATTAAATTTTTTTGTCTTAAAAAAATATGAGCACAGAAATACCACATATCGTCGTTTACGTTTAAAGCTGATGTATAGCTTTGATTGTCTGTATGTACGGCGTTTTCGGACGTACCCAACGTTATGATGTCACGCCCCCCCTAACCGAAAATCCTGGATCCGCCCCTGATAGGGCCTATATAGTGTTAGAGAATCGACCGAGTTGTTCCAAGTCCTTCATGATTTATAAATAACAGTGTTCCGAATGCCCCATACTTTATACAAATGACGTCAAATTGACGTCATTTGTATAAAGTATTCAACATTCGGAACACTTCGGTCAAAATTTCGCTCTCAAAAACGCTTTAATAGATCTATATATATCTAAAACATTTTGATAAGAAAAAGATATCTTAAAAATCACTTTAAAGAACACACCTCTGGTCCTTTCTCAAATATTCCCTCTAAATTTCAGGTGAAGGCGGGTTCCGTTATCAATGTCGTGACCGTATTGATTCTATGCATCGCCCTAAACACCTACATAGTACCAGTATTCGACCTGACCAATATTCCGGATGCCTTTTTAAGAAACATTCCAAGTAACGTTTCTTCAATAGTCACGAACGTTGCCGTAAATTCGACGATTGGATACAATGTGACGTCATGAGGGGACGTCAAGACGTCTGTGGGTTTCGAAATGTCGTGATTACTGTATATTTAACCTTTTCAAGGAGGGCCTCGTTAAAGATAAATGCATTCCAAACTAAGAGTTGTCGCAAGAAAACATACAAAAAAACAGTCCTATGTAATCCTTCCGAAATTGTAAAACGTCGCTTTTCAACAAAAACTTCGTAACTGCAGGTTATCTAAAGTTGCAGTTACGCGGTTTTCGTTGAAACGTGACGAAAATGTACATTGCATTTGGGAAAAGGAGATGGTATTTATCAGAGCTTTCCTTCGGTCGTTAAAGAAACATGTAACAGTCTCACCATGCGAACGCTAGCCATTATTTTGGAAGCAAATACAAACTGAGACAAAAAGAAAAATAGCTGAGTATCGGCTTTTCCTTCTTTTATCTCACTCTTTTCACAAGGCTTTTCTAATATAGATGTCAAAACCAGGTACTGTGTGGTAAAGGGTAAAACTGTAATTTCGACATTTCGGCCCTCGCCGGCGTTATTCCATTCTAAGAACATAATTATGCTTGCATTTTTCATCGCTTGTTTTGATCATCAACAGAACATAGTGTTGCTTTTAAACAAGAACATTGTAACTGCAGCTTTAAAGAAGCTGCAGTTACGAGGTTTTTATTGAAAAGCGGCGATACACATGAAACTATTTTGTCTTCAGATTCCTCGTAAATACAGTTTGTTTTAGCTGTAGATACGAGGTTTTTTAATAAAATCGACAAACTATTGTTTGTCCGTGCCTTGTTCATCTTTGAAATACGAGTATTACGAGAATTAATTTATTCACAATGTAATCTTCTTTTTACACGAGTTGATGAAATGATTTGAAAATAAAAAACAAAGTATTTTCATTATACCACAGCCTTCGCCTGAAACATTGCAACTACAGCTTTAAACATGCTGTTATAACGATGTTTTTGAAGAAAGGTGACGATATATAAATGAGCCGGGATCTGGAAAAACGTCCCTTAAAGCATTTTTATAAATTGAGTTTGGAGATCAGCCTGTTGTCAAATGCAGTCCAATATGTATCCATGCTGCTCTCTGTAAGTTACTATAGATCACTAAGAAGCTATTAGAGAACAATGTGGATCCTGATCAGACTGTGCGTATGCACAGGCTGATCTGGATCTATGTTGGGCTCAAAAGCCTTAAGGGACGTTTTTCCAGATCCTGGCTCAAATGCTTTCGACGCTGAATGAACTCGCAAAGAATTTAATTTGGACACATTTATTTCCTTTATCTGCGAACAGACTTTGCTTGAAGAGTCTAAGGAATGATTGAATGTTGTGTTCCCGTTTTATGATTAGTGTCCGAAATATTTTCTACATATCGGTTCATCCGTAACCCATTACCAGACAGCCAAATTTAGTCTTGTCAAAATCCAAAGATGTGGCAGACAACAACTTTAAGAGAATGAAATTTCACTTTTTGTGTGTCTTGAAGTAGAAAACGTCGTAGGAAATGAAGAAATTGCTTGTCACAAGCATTTTTTTTAATTTTCCTCAATGTTTTGCTAAACCTTTATCTCCTGGGGCGTCGATTTAGGCGTCATTATGTGGGAATGGGTTAATAGAATAACAATGGTTACATTCAAAAAGCCCGAAACTCCAGCCTCAATTGGAAAGAGTGCTTTAGAAATATCTGGGAGAGTGTATTGATGGTCTGACAGAGAAAACATAATTTTTCTGTTACTAATATGCACTCTGCGCAATGCTATTTCACGAATACATGAAATGGCACTCGTATAAAACAGGAGTTATTATGCAAGTTTAGTATCTTCATAAATACTCTACATTAAATGAATCTCATTTTGTTTGTCGCTCAACCAAATATGGTCATATTGTATTATAAATGTATTATGTATGTAACCAAGACAATCTGGTGACAAATCGCTGTTCTTTGATTTGTAGTAGTATTACTGATTTCATTTGACATGCTCTGAACTTAATGCAAAACATACTCATATTATGCAAATCGCTTAACATGCACCAAAGAGACTTAAGTCATAATGCACGGACATAAAAGGAATGTAATGAAATATGCCTGAACTATTTTCAAGAAAAATTCTAGTGAGTAGCCTAATTCATGACGATAAAAGCTAAATCTCGGCCATGTCAAATGGAATCAACCATACGCATACATCGTCGGCGAGGACCAAAACCTCGTAGCAACTTTAAAAAACTAGAGTTACAATGATTAGGTCTCCCGTGGACGAAAGATAAAAGTGAATTTTGATCTGACATGCCAAAAGGGAATAATTTCTTATACAAATATTTTATACAAATAGTTATACCAATATGTCAAAAATGATAATACGATGTCACGTCATTTCACAATTATTTTCAAATAAATGTTACTTTCATTCTATCTGAGAGAGCATATTTTCTTATGAAAAGTCTGAAAATTTCAAGCCAAAATATTTTAACCGTTTACTAGAAATATATATTTTTGTGCTAGAAGTAAACAGATTGATCTGGACAACAGTTCAGATTTATATAGCATTTCTATCTCAACTTAAAAGGCGTACTTTTCGCTTATAAATAGCAACTTAAAAAAACTGATGGCATTTCTACGCATTAGAATAAACAATCCTTCCACCAAGACATACTTTTAAAAAATGAAAATGAAATAAATGTGAAATGTCACTTTAAGCGGACAGGGAACAAAATCGCCAGTACCGATAATTAGTGTTAGGCCTATATGCCTGGGCTAATATTCACCAACCAGTCTTAATCACAGAATAACTTTAAAATCACACAACAAGCAATCTGATTGGCCGAGACACACGTCTCGTCAATCAGATAGCTTGTTATGTGATTCTGTTTTAGACAAATAAGTTCTTAGTTTGGGTCGTGAAACACGTATCGGTTGTTAAAGATTTGTTATATTATTATGATACTCATACATAACTATACGTTTTATGCCTGTTGTTACGGTATTACGACATTTTTGTCGGTGATGATAAGTAATAATGATACTTCTTTTCCCTTCATGTTGCAAAAACTTTCTTATGTAGGGTCTTTAAAACCAGATATAGAGAAGTATAATTACTGGAACATGTATTACCATACATGTACTATTGCATGAATGTACACCCTTTCCCAAACGGCAAAATCTCATACCGGCTTAATTTCAAAGCTGCTGTATACGACAATATGGGTGTTATTCAAGGTAATATTCGTGAAAATGTAGTACAGAAAACGTTATTGAGACAAAGGGAGAAAATGCTGATTATCAGCATTTTCTTCTTTTCTCGCAATGATTTCACAAGCCTTTTTTCTGGGGACATCAAAACTAGGTCTTGTTTGGGAAGGGTTTAAACCATTTTAAAATAGTTAATAGTATCATTGAAACTTCTGAATTTTGTTAAGACTAAGATTATGTGTTGAATGAACATAATTGAGAAATACACGGATATTTCGGGTTGTATGTTGATGATAATCATTTTGAAAATTAAATCAACGAAATATTTCATAATTTTGTTTTGCTGTTGTTTTTATTTCCCGCACTTAATAATCGAAGTACTATGGAACTTTGGTGATATATACCAAAAGCGAGAAATACGAGGAGCGCAAATTTCGATAATCAACATTTTCTTCTTTTCTTACAGTGCTTTTCAAAGCTGTATTGATAAGGGGCGTCGTAGCTAGGTATTGATTGGAGCAGGGTTAAAACGGTGTGATTAGGAAGTAAATCATAATTTAGTAAAAAGAAATGACGTCACGATATAAATCAACTTAACAAGTCTAGGAAATAAGTGTCAATTTCATGAGTTAGAACATGCTGTTTGAGCAATTAAAAATGAAAAGAGGGGGCTCTTACATTCGAACCGGGATCTGAAAAAAGACCCCTTTACCGCTGCTTTTCAACGAAAACATCGTAACTGCAGCTTAAAACAAGCTGCAGTTACGAGATTTTCTGTGAAAAGAATCCAATATGTAATTAGAGATAACATGGATCCCGATCAGCCTGTGCATTCGCACAGTCTGATCAAGATCCATATTGTTATCTGATAGATTCTACATTACCATTTTAACAACTGTAAGTTATCGGCATGGATCCTATTTGACTGCATTTTAATTTGATGCTGATCTGGAAACAAGGTTGTCAAAAATGTTGTAAGGATCCTTTTCAAGGCTCTGGCTCATTTTTAAAACTCACTACGAGGCGTATAAAATATACTGTTAATTCCACGACACGCGAAATTGGGCCGCTTTGGTCATTTTTTACTTCTCATTTTTACCAGACTTGGTTTTAAGGTTATGCGTCCCTAATGAGATTCACGCGACGTCGTTAACGTTGGTTACATATCCGAACATTTTCGGACGACGTCGTAAACATTCGCCAGAGAAACGTTCCATCGTCCAATGTTTACGACGTCACCCGAATAATTCCGGTGTCGCCTGAATCTCATTAAGGATGGACTACCTTAACGACCCGAGTAGTCCATGAGCAAGACACTTTTTTGGTACCACTCGGAGGGAGTAATTCTTATTGCACTTTCTGAACAGCTTGATATATGTAGTTAACTAATTGATATGATAGCAGTCTGAAATCGGTAGCTTATGCTGAGAAAATCGCCGTTTTCTTAACCTACCCCATTTTCACATGTTCACAAATGGGACAGTAGGTGCGATTTCTTTTGGTAG